>VFFE01009189.1:2202880-2231227 GCA_008921705.1 Burhinus oedicnemus | reverse complement strand
GGGGGGGGGGGGGGGAAAAAGTAATTGGTAGCTTTTAATTCAGTTTGAAAGAGAGAAGAGGAACAGTCCACATTTTGCATAATTGCCTAATGGATAGAGTATTTGTCCAGAAAGCTGGAGGCAGGGGTTCAAAGCCTGTTTCAAGCTAAAGATTTTGAACCCACTCTCTTAAGAGTTTTAAAGTAGACTGTAGAATGGTTTAGTGGGAATGTCCATTGGTTCTATAGAAGCTGAGCATCTGGTGAGCATAAAAGCAAAGTTCATGAGCGAGAAAGAGGAAGCCTTTCTCCCTAGCTCAAGCCCCTAATCTCCTGGTTGCCAGGAGGAGACAGTTCTGAGGCTCTGGTCCCTGTTCCCAGGAGTGCTTTAGCACTTTACTTTAGAGCCATGGGATGAAAGTTAGAAATAGTCCAAGAGAAAGCCTTCCCAACAGAGCATCTTAGACACGAGGCTGTAAGTTCCCTTTTTTGTACTGGTCTTCCTTTCCACTTCATGGCTCATGCTTTGCCCTCTGCACAGTGACTCATTTTCACAGAATGGTACCTTTCTTGTACTGCTTTGTAGGGAGCTTCACAGTACCCCATGATCTTAAAAGTAGTATGACTTTTTTTATTTTTTCTTACAGTCAATGGAGGTATTTCAGTCACGATTAGAAGAAGCTGAAAAAGTTGCATCCAGAAATGAAAATCATTCTGGAAGTGGAAGATGGAAGAAAACTGACTATTCCAGAAGTGAGAAAGAGAAGAAAGAACAGCATACGAAGAAGGACACACGAGATGAACATGATAGAAACAGAAGCATGTTTGGGGGCTATACTAGGGAGAAGTACAGCAAGGGATGGGTGCAAGAAGACAAAGGTTACAAAAGAGATATGTCAAGAGAAAACCAAGAATGTGGACACAGCAGCACAGACTCAGTATTGAGAGGCTACAGCTCCAAAGCAGAAAAACATTCTGATGAAAAACGAAGTCAGGAAAACAGTTCATTTCTAAGCAACATGAAACACAAATTTCTGAAACCCTCTGAAGATGATTTATCATCTTACAGTGCATCTAGAGACTATGAGTCACAGCAGTCCTCTTCCAAACTGCTGGCTCATAGCTCTTTGAGCAGCCGTTTCCAAAAACCTAGTGAGGATACTGCACTGTGGACCAAAACACACGCAGAAGATAACAATGAGAAATTAATGTCTGATCAAAAGTCATCAGGTACTAGGGAACAAAATGATGGCAAGAGTTGGGAAAGAACTCCAAGTGATGAAAAAGAGAAGTCGCGACAGGAGTACCCAAGTGGTATCCCTGAGAAGCAACAAACGTTATTTGACAGTAAAACATCGTGTTCTAGGTATTTTACAAACATCTTGTCTTTTATTTTCTGTATTTTTCATGGAAAACTATACCGGAAACCCTACCTTCTTTGTGACAGTATTAGATCTGATCATATCAGATCTCTTTAGTTAGGAGGAGGCTACCCTCCCAGCTAGGGGCAACTAGAACGGACCACTGTAGAAGTAATGAACACCCCCTACTTGTCCTGTCTCCTCAGCGTATTTGAGAATTGCTAATGATAGATTATTTTCTGCTTCTTTCTAATGTTAGTTCACACTGCAGTAAAATTGGCCTCGTAGGCAAAAAGCCTGCAAAACAATATCTTAACTGTAATTGAATTTATGAAAGACAACTTGTAATTTTAGAAAATGCTAAAACCTGAAATAATTAATACAGCAGGGATAGGTTTGCCACTTGTGAGATGAACTCATATGTTAAAGTAGTAGCATATGAAAAATAGTAGAAGGTATTGAATAGAAAAACGCATTTTCTGTGGAAAAGAGTAAGGATGAATAGGAGTGGGAAGGGAAATGCAAACTAATATGTGGTAGGAATTTCAGTTTGCCTGACTTGCTCTAGTGGTGCTTAGAGACATGGTTTAGCGGCAGGCCTGGTAGAGTAGGGTCAATGGTTGGACTAGATGATCTTAAAGGTCTTTTCCAACCTAAACGATTCTATGATTCTATGAAAGACAACGGAGACTAGTAAGGAGAGAGGTGGTCAGAAAAGTAAGTTGTAGACAACTGAGCTTTTGCTCTACTCGAGGCCACCTGTTGTCCAGTATTACTAGCTTGCTGGTTCTTCCCATGGTGTGAGTAGCGTGGTTATTACTGCGAATGCTTTCCTTCAGATCATCCTAATAATAAGTAGGCAGATGCAGAAGTATTTTAGAGTCAGGATGGTGTTATTTAATTGCTTGGAAAAGCTGGACAAGTAAATATTCTTGGTCAGAGTATGTAAGAAGGATGATATGATTTAGTTGGAAACTGCATTTGATGAACTATGTTCAAGTGCAATTCCTTCTTATATGCTTATGTCAGTTATTTGCAGAAAATCTTATAGCAGGGTTATGAATTAATTTTTAATTGTTGGATTCTAATAACAAGACAATACCTTAAAACTATTTATTTTATTTATAACTGTTCCTGTGTGTAGTACTTGCAGATACCTCACTGTGTATTTGCAAAGAAAAACTGTATATTAAATGAGTACTGCATGACTAACCAGAAAGAGGCAGCTTAGTCAACACAATTCTTTATATTGTACAGGTTGGGTGTTTTTTCCAGATTTTATTTGCTATATTTTCTACTTTAATAGGAGCCAATGAAATTTACATTTTCTTTGACAGCAGGAAGATAAATTGTTTGTATGATGTTCACTTAATCTAATTTATAGATTTATCTTTTTAAAAAAGCTTGAGTTTGAATATACATCATGGCAGGAGTGGTTCCTGATTCTGGCACGAATACTTCGTATGCACTATGGGAAGTCCCACTTATAAGTGTTTGTTATGTCTTGTTTATTTTAGTATTTGCCTATGTGTTATTTTGCTGGAAAATGAGAAAGATATCTTTATAGTTGTTTCAGTTATTCTGAAAAAAAGATCTCATAGCATTAAACCTGTGATATATGAGACCTTATTAGACATTTGAATGTAGTGATCCTCTTTGTTTTTTTTGATATTGCCCGAATAGTTATTGCCCTGAAGTGCCTGGGGTTTACCACTTAAATGCACTTTGTAAACTTCTGATTAGAATGATTTATGGTGTGTCTGAGCTGGAGCCTATGAGACTTCCTCAGCTCTTGAGTCCTGGTTTGCTTATGACTTTGTTCGAGTACAAGGTCTGCACAATCCACAGTTGTTTTCTGCCTGCCTTGGGTAGTGCATTGGTTTCCATAAGGAATCGTAGGTATTCGTGTAAGGAGGGATGCTGTGGTGAGCTGGGAGAGTGCATCTGTACTGCAGTTCAGGCACAGACTCCATGAAAATGAAAATATACACTCAGAACTGTATGTCTGGTAAAAACCCACCCTGTTAAGAAACTTCTTTTTTGCGTATATAAAAAGGCATGATTATGCATGGTTAGAGTCTTATCCTTCATCTTAAATATCATGCACTTTTTAAAAAAAAACCAACAAAATACTTCACTGATTAGCAGCAAATAATCTGTGTAAATGACGTATAAACTTTTAGTAAGTCTGCCTTCATTGTCAGTTGTTTCCTCCATGACTTCCAGAAGGAGAAAGCAAGATCTAACAGCTGTGTCATACAGCAGATGGCAAATAGGACTTCTGACATCCAGTAAACTTTATTTAGCTGTAGTGAACTACTAACAATAAGAGTTTTGGTGATTGTCCAAAATGCAGAGACTGAGTGAGAGAGACCGTGTGAAGACCCTGCGCCTTGTTCTCATTTTATTTATTTATTTATTCATTTGGGAGGGGGTTGGAGGGGAGGTAGGTGTGGAGCTGGATGTTGCTTTGCATGTGTGATGGGTTGACTTCAGCAAGCAACTATGTACATACCCAGCTGCTCAATCATTCCCCCTCCTGCAGAGGGAATCAGAAGAGGGAAAGGGAGAAAGACTCAGGGATCAGATAAAGACACTTTTAACAAGTGAAGGAAAGAGGAAAACCCAAGTGATCTCCCACGGGCAGACTGATGCCCAGCCAGTCGCTGAGCAGCAGCTGCTTTGGAAAGACTGCATCCCCAGCTTTCATGGCGGTGTTTGGCATGGAACAGTCCTTGGGCCAGTTCGGGTCGGCTGTCCTGGCCATGTCCCCTCCCAGCCTCTTGCCAACCCCAGACTATTTGCTGGGGTTGCAGAGTGAGAAACGGAGAGCGCCTTGAGGCAGCGTTAGCACTGTTCAGCAACAGCCAAAGCACTGGTGTGTTATCAACACTGTTGTAGTCACCAGTTCAGTCCAAAGCACAGCACCATGCGGGCTGCTATGAAGAACATAAACTCCATCCCAGCCAGACCTAGCAGAGCATGTAATTATTGAGTAGAAGTTAGTGATACCATTGCATTGTTATCTTCAAAGAAGCAACTACTCCTTTACAGTCTTATTTTGGTTTTTTTTTTGTTACCCATTTGATAAAATGATGGAGGGGTTTTTGGTTTTTTTTAAAGGTACAGGTTTTGTACATGCAATAGCTTTTGGTTACCACATGTAGTAAGCGCTATGCTAATTGTAACTGGACAGAGCTGCAAATTTTGGGAAACTAGGTTGTGTAGCTAAGTGTTTTGCTTGTTCAAGTTCAAAGAATTCAATTATTATCATAGAAAAGAATTACTTTCCTTACAGAAAAGAACTAAGCTTAGAAACTATTTAGCTGATACTTTTGCGTGTGTTTTCTGTTTTAGTACTGTCAAACGCAATTGTGTATCTTCTTTTGATATTTTAATTCTATTTCTTAGCCAATACAATTACTGAGCTGATTTATTAGTAAAGTGTAGGTTACTTAGACCTGGAAAACTCTATAGCCTCTGCTTATTGACTTATTTATTTCCAAGTTCTTTTAAGCTGATTCTTGACTCGTAAGCTTTTGTGTGAGATAGGGTATGACCTGTCTTACTGTTTCCGTCAGTGGAAATTATCTTTTTTTGTAGAATTTCGTAGAAAATTCTGACTCTTGGAACATTTCAGTTTTGGATATGTGCGGTAGTTACCTGTTGGGAATAATTTACATGCTGCTACCTTCTTTTTCCTGAAGTTTCAAGTCTTGTAATACATGTACTCTTCCAGTGGTGTTCAGTCAGTCACAAAAAGTAAATCTTCATTGATGTGAAGGCTTGGATTAATAGGTGTTGCTGGTTTGGTTCCTCATCTCTCATGCTGACAATGTACCTTTTAAGTTTTATCCCTTCTAAAACACAGAGAGAGTTTTTTCAGCCTATAAATCAAAGTGTTTTGAACAGTTATGACACAGGTTAATTAAAAGTGCTGATTGGATGGCCAAGCGATCTCCCCAGAGGAAAAGGCCATCCAGCTAGTGTTTGCTGAAAATCACACTTAGTAATGTGACTGCTTCAGAGTTTGAGACAAGATAAGGAGCTAAACAAAACAATGTCTCTAGTCTCAAAAAGTTCAGATGATGATTAAAGTGCTAACACCGCCTGAAAAAAGCATGTATGACGTAATAAACATCTCTTGCTCCCTTTACTGAAATAGTCTGCCTTGTTTTGAAAAATATAGGTTAAGGAGAAGTGAGAACTTCATCTCTGAAGGTTCTGTTTCTGGTGAAGTTAATGTAAATGTTTCTGTGGGTTTTGGATTGGGTGTCTTCAAAACAGACAAAAGCAGCTTTGGTAGTTTTCTCAGGGCTAGGAAGATCTGGCAGTTAAAGATGACACTATCTTCAAAGTTCTTCTGTACTTCAAATCCTGCATGGTTTAACCATGTTGAGTAGTGAGTGAATTCTCTCTCTTTTAATAGCAGGAACCAATATCATAACCATATTCTTACGTCTCTTTTGTGTTAGGTATTTTGCTTTTAGAGTTATTTGGTTTTAGTTTTCCCTAGGGTTAGAGAAAAAGAGCCAAAAGTGTTTGACTCCTCTTTGCAATAATTCTTAAAGACCTTATTTATTGTCGTAAGAACCCATACACCCACCTTTTAATATTAAAATTAAGATACAATATTATTTATTACTAGCTGTAACTTCTCTAGGCAGACTTCATATTTTAAAAATGTTCTCAGTTAATTTTCCATGGAAACTCTATCATGTCAGCCATAATGTCGTTAGAAACAAAGATTGTACTGCGAGCAGGTAAGTATGGGCTTATAAGTAGTTTTCAGCAATGGAAGGCCACTTGGTGTACAGGAGAAAAACTGGGAAATGGGCGATTTTGCTGGAGCCGAGAAGTAAAAGCGTGACCAAAGCCAGAAAGTACAGTTCCAGACTGCGTTTAAATTACTCTTCTGCTGTTCTTTTACTTGCTTTTTGTCTGCTTATATGTGTTTCTGGCTCTTGACTCTTTTTTCATGCTGAGAAGGTGTTCGTAGACAGTGCTTTTCATTTTAATTGATCTCAAAAGTAAAAGGAAACACACTTCATAAAAAATTTATTCAAGCTTTTTGGTTTTGGCAACTTCTGACTGCAAATATGTTTTTCTAACATGTTGTTATGAAGTATTTTGACAATAGGAGCATATGTACCAGTATAGTAGGCATATAATGCTTAATTACATAGGTGAATACTGCATTCTTTTTCTATGGGTTTAGTGCTGCTGGTGTTTTACAGTCATACAGCAAAGGATGAGCCACCTCGGGTCCTTAGTGAAGAGGAGATGAACAGACTGGGAGCGAGGATTGTGAAAGCAGAACTCATGGGAGACATGGTACTGTCTTTGAAAAATTGTCATGATTCACTGCAATTTTTCTTTAAAGCTCACAGCGATTTAGTTGTTTAGAGAGAAAAAAATGTATTGATTCAAGCAAATAAAGTCCTGTAAAATTTGATCAGGTGGGAATTAAAGATACTGCTTTTACTGTAACTTCTGCTTTAAATGCAGTGGTTTATACAATAAATATGGCTATATTGATTTAATTGCATTCAGTAATACTGCCTGGAAGTTTGAATTATAACAAGGTCATAGTCTGTTAGTTTTTAAGCTGTGTTTTACAAGGGCTTGCTCTGAATAGCTGCTCTTAAGGAGGTATTGCTGGTTTTTTGTTTTTTTTTTTTTGGAGGGATATGATAAAATAACATTTTTTAGAAGTGAATCCTATCACTATGGGCCTTGGTATTTTTTTTAAAAGATTAATGTTTAATGCACCTGTTTACTTTGCCTCTTGCGACAGAATATTTGCACCAAAATCTGCATCACTAAGAATTACTAAATAAGATGTTATGACTGAAAGTGCAAAATTAGTATTTCCTGAGACCTGTTGATTCTTTGATTTGTGGGAAGTTTTAGGATGTTTGGCATATGATTTTATTGCTGGATTAGAACATGGTCTTTGTCAAAGCCCCTATCGCATAATTTAAATTCTGATAGCAGAAAGTGTCCATTTTATAAATATTTTCAAACTGAGTTTATATTATGGATTCTTTTTCCACAGACTTTAGATGCAGATGTGTGTACGTAGCTTTACAAAATTTGAACAAATACACCTTTTCTAGAAATCCTGTCCATTTGAAATCTTACCAACTTCAAAAGTTAATTAAAAGTAATTTCAAGCAGTGTATTTTCTACTGTGATATGAGTGTTAATGATTTAAATAGATGCCTCCATGTTTTAATCTGTAGTTTTCCTAGTTAATATACAAAAAAATACACTAGTGAAGAAAAAATATGTTTATGAATATAAGTATATGATAAGCTTGTGAGGGACTGGTGTTAGTCACTTAAGACAATATTTTAAGACATTTTCCTACAGGGGAAAATGATTAAAACTATTTATACACTGGTTGATATAAAGTACTGGACAGCGGAGTGTTTTCCAAAGACTTTAATGGAGAGCCGCAAAAATTTTAAAACTTTTTTTTTCCTACTGCTCAGCTTCAATAGCAATGTCCAAATAAAAATTTGGGCACAAGTGTGAGTTTTTTCTTTTCAGGCTGACAGTAACAAAATACGAGTAATTTGAATAAAAATATACAGTTGTTCTGTGAGGAGAGAGTGATTCTTTTATTATTCTACTGTTTTGTTTTGTTTTGTTTTGACCAAAAATCACGTAGCAGAAGCCAACATGACAATTTTACTGTTAATTTTATATATACATTTTTCTTTATATGCACTCTGAATTAGCCTAGTTAAAAAAAATCAAAACAAAACAAAGAAAACGACAGTATAAGTAATAAGATAAATAATCTTTGCCTTGTTGCTTTTTAAATATCTTTTCATGGTTTTTCTCTGATCAGATTGAAAATGCAGCTTGTTTAAACAAGTGCATCCCAACACACCAGAACAGATGAGTGTGTAACAGCATGTCCTGGTGGCCAGAACTCAGAGTTGACCATGTGGGACAAGTGAATTCTGAATCTATTTGTGTTACTGAGTTGCTGCTTGGAGTTGATCACATGACTTAATTTTGGGGCGACAAGTGTAGGCTTGGGTGCTGGAGTCCAGTCAATGAAACTGGCAAAGTGGTCAAAGTATAAATGGTTGTGTTTCTTATAGGTTGATAGATGGTCACCTGGCAATTCTTAGTAAACCAAGATATTCTAAAATACTTCTATTTATTTAATAAAGAGATGGATGAGAGAGCAGGAACATCAAAAGCAATTTATACAAGACTCTAAACCGTTGCCATTTTCCACTCCTGGTTCATTTTAATACCCAAAGTAAGGTCTTAAGTGCCAAAGTTGGGACATGTGGTATAGGGAGGTGTGAAACCACGTAGCAAAAACTTCTGAGGGATATTTCCCTAGACCCGCTGTGTGCATGTGTGTGTATATATATAAAAATAAGTACAAGGATACATACTATAACCTGGAAAGTTTATACACTTCATGTGTTCAGGTTTCCTTATTTAGCTTCCTATACATAAAGTAGCATCTATGCTTAGCTACGCAAAGCATTTATTAGTATAACTGAATAATGTTTAAACTTAATTTTTCTGGTATTTTTATGACAATATATGCTTCTGTACTTTAGATATCTCTGTTCTGAACAATTTTTTTTAAATTTTCATTAAAGAATTGTGTGAACTATATTGACATGTTTTCTTTAGTGTCTTGTGTCAGTAGAGTTTAAAAAAAGATATCATTACATGAAGAAATGGAATGCATAGTTAATTGTGATATAAAAGTCTCTAAAAGTTTAAAATAGTTAAACTAATGGAGTACTATCACTTTCTTTGAAGGAGTTAGCTGCAGAACTTCAAGCAGAACTTGAGAATGCACGCAAATTGAGGGAGACTCAAGGGCAGATTCCAGCAAAGTCTGGCAGAGAGGTAAGGGGAAAATATTCTTCTTTTCTTTGTGCTATCGCAATGGTATAATACAGGTAGCAGCTGGATTCTAGAGAACATGAAATGTACTTGGGAAAATTACAAGGTCGTATTAAACTGTAAAGTACTTGATTTCACAAGAATTTAAGATTGCAAAAGCTTTGTGTAGGTAGACTCTGCTTTGTTGCAGTGCAATTCTTATGTGTGTTTTTTGTGTATGTACAAAAAAACCTGAATAAAGCAGATTGTAGTTGTGTAATTACACAGGAAAAAATAAATTCAGATTTTAAAATTGGAAAGTAGAGGGCACGTTATGAGTGGTCCTCAAAAATGTTGGTAAAGAGCTGTTCCTTAGAAATGGAATCATGAATAATAATTGTGATCAGCTTTTGGTCAGCCTTAACCAGCATCTGATTTTTATCTTAATTTTTAATTAAAGGATTTTTAAAACTGACAGCATGTAGTCATTGCAAAAGTACCAAATGTAAATACTACTTCAATTTTCAGAAAGAAAAAATAATTAAAAAAAAAACCCAAGTGAAAACATATTTGGCACGAGGCCTCTCTGGCTTTCTTCATCCTGAGGACAATTGATCTCACAGCTTGTGCTTTTACCAAGTGATAGGCTGCTCTGCAACCGGGAGATTCCTCCCTACATATAGAAACACCAAGCTAAGAGATGCAAGAGTTTGGGGATTCGGAAGGATAAACTGACAAAGAATAGTTTGCATCCTTCTGGCCTGACATGGGTCCTGATCTGCCTCTGGACCGGCATCTGAAAAATGCATGAGTAGTCCAGGGAGGAGCCTTACTGAAAAAAAAAAAAAGGTGTATTATAGAATTGGCTAGATTGGAAATATCATCTTGCCGTCCTAAAGCCTCAAAGGGATTGACTTAGTCATTTCTATTCATGAATATGCTCTAAGATAGTTATGATTTTTCCCTTATCTTTTGTGTGCCTGTCCATATTCAGTTTTGCACTCTTATGTGCATGTTTTCTCAAGCTGGGTCTAGGGACTTAAAAGGCACGTCCAGTCCTCCTGCATTCCCTTTAAACATGGTAGAAAAAGTTGTGAATACCCCTAGTCTGCCCCCTTTTTTCTTGCTCTCATGTGACAGCTTGACTAACCCTCCATTGACCACTTTAGTGTTGGTCGTCTTTGGAAGACTGAAGGGATTTAAAAACAGGGCTCTTTCATCTCTGAAGTATCTTGGATGCAAAATGTCTACCATTGCGAGTTCCATGTTGGCTTTTTCTGAAGCTCATGATCAGCTGCTTATATAATTCCAGACATAGGAGCTTGGTTTTAGGTCTATTCATCTCAGAATACTTATTTTTATGTTAGAGCCCGTCTCTCTTGCAGAAACGATCTTTAGTTTGTGGGAACCGGGACTGTTGACAGTCCTGCTGTTTTGGACTTTCCCTGGTTTCCCAATGCAAGTAGTCCCTTACAGATGCAACAGGGCCAGTGTCTGTAATTCTGGAAATGGTTAGTTCTTGAACTTCATCATGCCGGAACAGCGTCAACCTCTTTACAACTTGCTGTAAAGTTGTACAACTTCTTGGGCTTGCAGTAAATTGGTAGACTCCCCAAACCATGGTGAAAACCTTGACATTTACTTGAAGTCACTCAGGTTTTAATTCCAGAGCGTGACGGTCTTCCTGTACATTGTAGAGGCTTGCTGTCTTGTCTTTATGAATATCATAGAATCATAGAATGGTTTAGTTTGGAAGGGACCTTAAAGATCACCTACTTCCAACCCCCCTGCCATGGGCAAGGACACCTCCCACTAGACCTGGTTGCTCAAAGTCTCATCCAACCGGGCCTTGAACACTTCGAGGGATGGGGCCTCCACAAGTTCCCTGGGCAACCTGTTCCAGTGCCTCACCACCCTCATAGTGAAAAATTTCTTCCTGAGATCTGATCTAAATCTACCCTCTTCCACTTTGAAGCCATTATCCTTTGTCCTATTACTACATGCCCTTGTAAAAAGTCCCTCTCTAGCTTTCTTGTGGGCCTCTTTCAGATACTGGAAGGCTGCTATAAGGTCTCCCTGGAGCTTTCTCTTCTCCAGGCTGAACAAACCCAACTGTTTCAGCCTGTCTTTATAGGAGAGCTGCTCCAGCCCTCTGATTATCTTTGTGGCCCTCCTCTGGCCTCACTCCAACAAGTCCATGTCCTTCTTATGTTGGGATCTCCAGAGCTGGACACAGTACTCCAGGTGGGGTCTCATGAGAGCGGAGTAGAGGGGCAGAATCACCTCCCTCGACCTGCTGGCCACACTTCTTTTGATGCAGCCCAGGATGCGGTTGGCCTTCTGAGCTGCAAACGCCTATTACCGGCTCATGTTGAGCTTCTCATCTGCGAACACCCCCAAGTCCCTCTCCTCAGGGCTGCTCTCGATCCATTCTCTGCCCAGCCTGTATTTTTGCCTTTCCTGTGCCTGTTTCATGGCTACTTCTAGCCTGTATTACATGGATTTTGAGTTTGAGCAGTCCAGCAAAGCTGACAGTTGCTCTGTCCTAAGTCCTGTCCCTTTGATCGTTGCCAGGTTAGTCTTACCGGTTTTACAGCTTCAAACTGATTTTGGACTATTGGGATGCAAGCAGAATGTTTTGGGTACTCCTGTGTATCAAGGGCCAGCTGTATCACATTGTGTCTGTAAACAACCCAGATTTTCAGAAACCATCTTGTTACACAAGAGCAGCTTATTTGTGAAAGTGTATTTGATATGTATGAATGTCTTACTATAATATTGGCCACCCAAGTGACAGCCTCAGTGAGTTCAGCCAGCTGTATTCCAAGTAAGATACCTGAAGCAGTTTTCCAAATGGATGTCCCATTGATCCCAAAGTTTGGTAGTTTTTGCCTCTGTTACCAATAACAAACATGAAGCGTTTTGTTTCAGGCAGGTCTGTCTCTGGTTCCTTGAAGCAGCATGGCCAATGTCATGCTGAAAGGTCCTGAAATGTGGCTTTGCCTTATTTTCACTTCTGTTGGGAGTACTGGGGAGATAAATCGAGAAGCAGTGAAGGCAATGCTGAATGCATCACCCTAGGAAGGGTTTTTTTCTTGTTGATTAATTGAACATGGATCAATTTCCCAATTCAGTTCACTGTGTGACTGAACGAAGACTTGTGCTAGTATCAGGGAGTGTGCATGGGCGGCTGGTGTTCGTACAAAGGGCAAGATCAATTCTTTTAACAGCAGTGTTGGTTCGTTCAAGAAACTACAGACTGAAGGGACTGTGAATTGGTAGCTTAAATCCTGGTTTTATTTATTTGTTTGTAAGTGAGAATAGAGGCAAACCTAGCTTTTATAGTTTGTTCGATTTAAACAAGAATTCTACCCCAAGCACCCCCAAAATTACGGTTTTGAAGTACAGTTTTCAAATACTGATGTTTGGTGTTTAAAAACCTTATGGGTATTAGCTGATGTATTTCACCAAGCATAAAGGTCCTCGTAAGACTGTTTTGCTACTGGTTTTCGTTTTGGCCAAAGTCATCCGTAGTTTTAAGACCTGCTGTTTGTAATGCATTTAGGCATTGCAAGTAGAGATTTCCAGCTGAAAGAAGCCAAAAAGCATGAATATATACATCTTTCCAAACCTAGAATAGCAAGAAAATTTTACAAGATACTTAAGGAGAAAAGTCCTGAGTAAGGCCACTTGAGTAATTTTATAGCCAAAACTTATCTTGGGAAAGAAGATTGTTGTTGTCGTCTTGTTTGTATTTTTTCCTTTGCTATTGGTAGCCAGTGTGATGTTTCTATTAAATAAAGTGAACAACCACGACTAATAATATCATAGGTTTTCTGTGTATGAAGGTATCCCAGATTAAAATTCAGTACGGGTGGAAACGTGTTTGGATTCTCTTGATATTGGGGAAAAAAAAAAAAAAAGAAGTAGGTTTGTCTCAAACCATTTTTCAGCAGTATTGAAGCATTTCTTTTGTGCACTACCAGCCCTCTGTCTTGCTTGTCTAACATTTGATTTGTTTTCAACCGCTAGCCTTCCATGTGTCCACAGTGCAGAAAAGATGAAAATTTATAAATTGAATTCTGTTGCCTGAATTGACATATGAATTTTTCCAGAAAATATGTCTGGTTGAAGAGGTCAGTTTTTATATGTATTCCTCTTGAAGGCATGAGTAGCTATTATTTTTCTTTTTTGGTACTTCAGGAAAAATACTGGGGGATATATTGGTTAATATTTGGGGATATTGGTTCGCTGAAGTTGTTTAATATTTTTTTCCACATTTTTTTCCCCCCTACCTTGTTTCGACATCATCTTAGATTTAATTTCTCAATTGCACTTTTTCCTACTTCTTTCACGTAGTTAATTTATGTGATAAAATATCTAATCTATCAATCAATAATTAAAATATATACATATATATAGTATACACACATACAAAACCTGAATAGAGGATAAGTTTTTTTTAATAGCCTCTGAACTGGTGTGCTGTCGTAAGTATTTTTCTAGTTAGTTGTGCTAGGATAGTTAAGAAGTATTGCTATTTTCAGGCTTAGTGCCTAAATATGCAGTTAAGAAGATAAAAGTTTTCTGCTGTACAGTAAACAGAAGGACTGTGAGAGGACACCGGTGTGTGTCAGGCTGCTGTAAATTGGGAAAGCTCTTCAACAGGGCTTTGTGAAACAGAACACCAGACTAGACAGGAAGATAATTGGAGGTAAAAGGTAGATTTATTAATACTTCTTCTCTTCGCACCTCCAAATATGTCAATATCTGATATCCTTAAGTGCATCACAGATTATTTTCTGTATTAGTAACATTCAATAAACATTTTGATCCTAATTTTTCTAGTTTGAAACATGAAATTAGATTGGAACAACAGTTTAAGCAGTCTAGACACTGAACAAGCCTGACTTAAGGCACATTGGATTAGATAGCTCTCATGGGAGAAAGACTCTGTCTGTCTGTCTGTTGTAAGAGGAAAGCCTGTGACTAAAAGCACTAAGTGTAAAATACATAGGTGTCTCAGCTGGTTTCATGTGCTCAGCTCCAGTGAGAGAGATGTTGACTTGTCTGAATGTAGCATCCTGAGTGCACTCATGCGGCATGTGAAGCAAAACCAGGGGATCAGGCCCAGCCAGCATGGGTTCATGAAAGGCAGGTCCTGCTTGACCAGCCTGATCTCCTTTTATGACCAGGTGACCCGCCTGGTGGATGAAGGAAAAGCTGTGGATGTTGTCTACTTGGACTTTAGTAAGGCCTTTGACACAGTCTCCCACAGTGTTCTGCTAGAGAAACTGGCAGCCCATGGCTTAGACAGGTGTACTCTTCGCTGGATTAAAAATTGGCTGGATGGCCGAGCCCAGAGAGTTGTGGTGAATGGCGTTAAATCCAGCTGGCGGCAGGTCTCAAGCGGTGTTCCTCAGGGCTCATTTTTGGGGCCAGCCTTGTTTAATATCTTTATTGATGATCTGGACGAGGGGATTGAGCGCACCCTCAGTAAGTTTGCAGATGACACCAAATGAAGCGGGAGTGTTGATCTGCTTGAGGGTAGGAAGGCTCTGCAGAGAGATCTGGACAGACTGGATTGATGGGCTGAAACCAACTGCATGCGGTTTAACAAGGCCAAGGGCCGGGTCCTGCACTTGGGTCACAACAACCCTGGGCAACGCTACAGGCTTGAGGAGGAGTGGCTGGAAAGCTGCCTGGCAGAAAAGGATCTGGGGGTCCTGGTGGGCAGCCGGCTGAACATGAGCCAGCAGTGTGCCCAGGTAACCAAGAAGGCCAATGGCATCTTGGTCTGTATCAAGAATGGTGTGGCCAGCAGGAGTAGGGAAGTGATTGTGCCCCTGTACTCAGCACTGGTGAGGCTGGACATTGAGATGCTGGAGCAAATGAGATGTTTTCCATTTTCTCCTGTGCATTCTCGCTGCTTCTCTTCATTTAAAGAAGTTGCAACATGTAGAATCATAGAATTGTCTAGGTTGGAAGAGACAGTTAAGATCATCGAGTCCAACCATCAACCTGACACTGCCAAAACCACCACTAAACCATGTCCCTCAGCACCATATCTACCCATCTTTTAAATACCTCCAGGTATGGTGATTCCCCTCCTTCCCTGGGCAGCCTGTGCCGATGCTTGATAACCCTTTCGGTGAAGAAATTTTTCCTAATATCCAATCTAAACCTCCCCTGGTGCAACTTGAGGCCGTTTCCTCTTGTCCTATCACTAGTTACTTGGGAGAAGAGACCAACCCCCACCTTGCTACAACCTCTTTTCAGGTTGTGGTAGAGAGCGATAAGGTCTCCCCTCAGCCTCCTTTTCCCCAGACTAAACAACCCCAGTTCCCTCAGTGGCTCCTCATAAGACTTGTGCTCTAGACCCCTCACCAGCTTGTAGATTGTGCTTGTTTAGTCTTTATGTTTTAGCTGAAGGCAACCTTCAGAGTCTATGGAAATCAAAAAACTGGGTGAACGTGTGGAAGTAGCATTTGGGCTGTATGAAGGGACTAACCTTGAATTAAATATTTTAATTTCATTTGTGATAGAAATAAATGGTACTTATGTTCAGATGCTTATGTCTAAATTTTCATGGACGTTTTGAGAAAAGCAAAGTAACGCTTTAAGCACTAGTGTAAGATAAGGCTGCTGTACCGTAGAGTTTCTGAGTTAGGATAGGTGATAGAAATGAGTACTTATTGAATGTAAGGAGACAGCAGAAGATGTTGGAGACTTCAGCATTTAAAAAATAACTTCCATGTGTTCATGGTTTACCTCTAAGTACAGTTTGTGTTGCTCTTACCTGAAAGTGCTACACAACTCTTGATACGAGTACCTTGGTTATGAGAATGCTACCTCTGCCATTGTCAGTACCAGTCATAACTGATGTCATTTATGTTTTTATTCTGTATTTTTAATTAAGAAAATATATCTGGAACCTTAGCACTCTTTTGAGGCAGATCATTTGCAATGGTTTTTCGTGGTACAAAAATTGAGAGGTAAAAAGTTAAATAAGCAAGAGGCAGATTGATTCTTCACAGAATGGTTGCTCCAGGATGTTGTGGGTATTGGAAGCTTAAGTAGATTCAAGGAGAGACTGTGTAAGTTCATGAAAAATAAATCCCTTGAGGATTGTATAGAAATGATGTCTGACTCTTAATTGCTGAGTTGCAAATGCTTGGAGGCATCCTTTCTTTTTCTGCTCTTCATTAGGCATTCACTTTTGGCTACTGCTGGAGAAGGCATGTTGGGCTTTGATTTGATCCAGTATAGCTGCTTTTATGTTTTAATCTACACGTAGAAAGTGTTCTTTATGGCAGTTCTAAATAATTTGTGATGTCCATTATTCGTCTGCTTTGCCTTTTGTTTTTGGGGTTTTCTTTTTCAGATTTTTTTCTCCCATCTTTCATCATACTTCTGTCAATATGGTCCCTGCATAAGAATTAGAATTAAGTTTGCTAAATGAAAAAGTTTGCTTTTGTGTTGCTACAGACTGACTCAATTGTGTTTGTGTTTTTTAATGAGGAAATATATTGACATGATACCAAATTAGGTAAATCTAGATTCAGTTCATGGTGGTAGATGTATGAAGTATAAGTGTATGCATCTTTTAAAATAGTTTTCAATTCCAAACTAAGTATAGCCTGTAAGAAAAAACCTTCTCAACGCTAAGCCTGTTACTGTGTTCCATAGCACTTAATCAGTATGCAGGAAACAGAAAGTAGTCTCTGCTGAGCAGTTGCTAGAGACAGTTTTTAATAATGATTAATTGTTTTTAAAATACAAAATCAGTACAAAATTGAATGAAAGGTAGAAGGTGGTACTTTAAATAAAATAACATGGTAGAGGTTATACTATCATAGAGTATTTAAAACAAGAGAGTGAAGATCTGAAAAAGTAGAAACAAATACAGGCTTTTCTGCGATGTATTTGAGAAATTGTAAGGAAAACACGAATGATTTCAGCATAGCAGATTTTCATTTGAATAACTGAATTTTCTAGGAAAGTCCATTGGCCTTCAGTCTAGTATGATTAATTTAGTAAATACATTTAAAGCATGAGGAATAAAACAGTGATTGAGATATATATTTCTCATGTGTGTATATATATCTATATCTATATATTCCACAAGATAGATATATATTCCTCAAGATAGCAAAAAACGCAGAAAAAAATCTCCTAAAGTTTTTCTAATGAAGAGTATGTAGTGCTTCTGTGAAGACTCTTGGGCATGAAAGATATCTGTAGAACAATAGCCTTCAATTTTGGCAGGCACTGTATTTCACTTTACGGTAAGCATCTGACTGACATAATGCTGCTTTAAAGAAGAAAACTTTTTCTAGGCTACGTCTTGGCTCTGTAAGAGTTACACTCTCAAAACTGCTTATCAGAAAAATATAGCTGAGATACTTGTATAAAAACTAGAATGCTGGAGATTAATGATCCTCGCTAAATGCACAGTAAAAATCTGATTTCATTTGGAACTTCAGATGGTGGGGAGATACAGGAAAAGACGGCTCTTGGCCTGTTTACTCTCAGATGTTTTCAACTCATCATAATTTCTAATTTCTGCTGTTCCATCACACTTGAATCTTGTTTGCAGGATGGCTGTGCCATTCTTTCTTCAGCAAAAGTTTGTGTTTTCTGTACAAAGAGCTGACTAGCTCTATGTGGTATGTGTGGACACCAGATGCCCACCAAAGCTGCTCTATTGCTCTCCTCCTCAGCTGGACAGGGGGAGAAAATATAACAAAAGGCTTGTGAGTCGAGGTAAGGACAGGGAGATCACTCACCAGTTACCATCACAGGCAAAACAGACTTGACTTGGGGAAAATAAGTTTATTACCAATCAAATCAGAGTAGGGTAATGAGAAATAAAAAAAAAATAAAAATCTTAAAACACCTTCCCCCAATCCCACCCTTATTCCTGGACTCCACTCCCAATTTTCTCTACCTTCTCCTCCTGAGCGGCGCAGGGAGACGGGGAATGGGGGTTGTGGTCAGTTCATCACACGTTGTCTCTGCTGCTCCTTCCTCCTCAGGGGGAGGACTCCTCACACTCTTCCCCTGCCTCCAGCGTGGGGTCCCTCCCATGGGAGACAGTTCTCCATGAACTGCTCGAGCGTGGGTCCCTTCCACAGGGTGCAGTCCTTCAGGAACAGACTGCTCCAGTGTGAGTCCCCCACAGGGTCACAAGTCCTGCCAGCAAACCTGCTCCAGCGTGGGCTCCTACCTCCACGGGTCCACAGATCCTGCCAGGAGCCTGTTCCAGCACAGGCTTCCCGTGGGGTCACAGCCTCCTTCGGGCATCCACCTGCTTGGGTGTGGGGTCCTCCACAGGCTGCAGGTGGATATCTGCTCTGCTGTGGACCTCCATGGGCTGCAGGGGGACAGCCTGCCTCACCACGGTTTTCACAGGCTGCAGGAGAGTGTCTGCTCCAGCACCTGGAGCACCTCCTCCCCCTCCTTCTTCACTGATCTTGGGGTCTGCAGAGTTGTGTCTCTTACATATTCTCACTCCTCTCTCTGGCTGCTGTTCTGCAGCACGTTTTCTTTCCCCCTTCTTAACTGCGTTATCCCAGAGGTGCTACCACCGTTGCTGATGGGCTCGGCCTTGGCCAGTGGTGGGTCCGTCTTGGAGCTGACTGGCATTGGCTTTATTGGACATGGAGGAAGCTTCTAGCAGCTTCTCACAGGAGCCACCCCTGTGGCCCCCTTGCTACTAAAATCTTGCCATGCAAACCCAATATTCTCTAACTGGAACAGGGAGTAATAAAGTGGGCATATTTTTGCAGAACAGCTTTAATGTCATTAGTGCATACTTTTAAAAAATAATAGGTATATGCAGTTTCTGGTGAGTGTATTTCCTGAACACTCTTGTTGATGTCAGTAAGAGAAAATTACACAATTATTTATAAGACAAAAACATATTAAGACAAACTGTCTTAACTTCCCAAATGTAATTTATAGGAAATCGGTTTTTACAATTAAAAAGTACTGAAGAAATTATATTAGCAACTAAATGATATAAAATATCTTCTTGTTTCAGTGCATGTAACAGGTATAAAAGGGCAGAGCAGATAAAACTTCTTATGAGTTCAAAATGATAATACAAAAACTCTGGAGCATGCTTTGACACTGGAAGCAAAAACCCTTTCCAAGTGCCGTGCAGCACTTGCAGTTGATGGTGCCAGATCTTCTGGCTCTGTTTTTCTCTTAACACTAAGTAGAATTTCTGCATGTTTTTGCTGCTGTGTCTATCCTATCACTCTTGTTTGCTCAGAGCAAATTCAGTTTTTCTTAACAAATTTGACACCCCTACACCAAGAAAAAGCATAAGCAAAAACATTCCTGGAAAGCCTTTCTGGTGTGGTAGATACTTCCAATTTGAAATCAAAAGCTAGAACCTCACTGATGCTTCTTTTGGTCTTCGCACAGCCGCAGTAAACACATGGTATTACACCTTTTTGGATTTCAAGTAATTTACATGTAAAACCAATTATTAAAGTGTGAACCATGAATTCATAATGTATTTTGTATATGTGAGCAATGAAGCACAATTGTATTCAAAATGAGGCTTTCAAAGGAGAATTTGATCAGACAATGACTTGAGACCACCTGGTCTTTAGTGTAATCATAGGTTAGGTCTCATTAACCATTGCTACCAACATAAAGCAGAAACATTTTCTAGAAATAGGCTGTTTAAGAGGAGCACCGGTCCTTCTAAAAGGAATTAAGATATTTGGCTTTTGGCCAGCACATCTGGATAATGAGGTACTTTCAGCTAGCAGCACAGTTTGTGTATTTGTGCGCGTGGGGTTTTTGCAGTGTTCTTCACGGGCACTGCACTAACAGCTGTGGAGTGCGGGGCTCTCCACCGGTCTCTGGAATGGATGTGCCACTACCAAAGTCAGTATTAGCTTTCCCATTCTGTTCTGCCTCGGAACCCAGAGGAGTTGCTTCTAGGTAAGATGATGTTACAGGCTCATTGCTATTTTAAGTCTTTGGCTTTCTTCTGATGTCTCCCAAAGTAACAGCAGTGATAATGGCTTGAGGGTATGGATATACACGAGTAGAAGCTTGAATGGATGTGGCATTGAATCTTTGGTCTGCAACATCTAATTGTCCACATTCTTCCTGTACCCTTCCCCCAGCCCCTGACCCTTTTCTACATATACTCATTTAACAATACTTTTTCAGATTGGACTACTCTTTCTAGTAAAGCTCCCTTATATGCCTGAATTAGTGTTTTTTGGTTGGGTTAATCTATTGCTTTCAGTTTGTAAAATTACCTTTTTGATACTACAGTCTTTGAAAATACCTCATATACCAGACCTAGGGTAAATCTCTTTTCTAAATAGTGAATATTGAGGCCTGAACACTTTTGAAACTTCTTGCAGTATTTTTACTGGACTTTTTTATTTACTTGTTATTAAATTTTTATATTTACTTAAGTAAATGCTATTTTTCTTTTACATATGCTGGAGTTCTGCTTATCAACTTCTCAGTTGTATATGGCATTTCTGTCTTTGATAAGATGAAACAGGAATTTGTGAACTTAAGAACCAGCCTGCTGCAATACTTTTCTTTTTAATAGTCTGAGTATATATGTTTTGTATCAGATGTTCTTGTGATAGAAACAAGCCATCTAGTTATTACATTTTTTAAAATTTTCTTACATCCCATACAGTGGCTCATTGATGGTATGGTTAAGTGACTAAACATTTCAAAGTGTAGCTAACAATTTACAGTATCAAACTGCATCTTTAGACCTTTTTTTAAAATTGTATTTGTAAGGTTATGTGGCTTCCTGACATCCAGTATTATTAAGTTAGACTCAATTGCTTTAGTTTTTCCCATTACTAGGCACATCAGTGGACACATTACGAGCTGCTGTAAGTTACGCATTGCTATTTCTAATCTTACTTCCACAGGCTGGCAGTACAACTCTTACTGACTTTGATTTGAGGTTTGTGTACGTGTCCATTCTGCTCACGAGACGCTATGCCGCTTGCCCTGTTTCAGAGATGCTTTAAGAAAATAAGTACTGAGAACAAATAGAAAGATTTTTGAATGCAGCGATGGTTGGAGGGATTCAGTGTAAAGGAGATGAATAAGAAGGCCAGGTTACTTATTCTGAGTAAGAAACAGTTTAAGTAAAATACCTTTTTTCGTAATATGAGAACAAAGAACTGTTGAATTTAAAGGGCAACTGATTTTATATCAATAAGACGAAATTAAGTTTTTTACATAACATGTTATTAACCTGTGTCACTCACTGATTTGGGGAAAGAAAAGATGGAGACCAAACAATCAGTAGTTATCTAAGTACCTAATCCTTTTCTAATAATTAATGTTTTCACTTATAAATAGGAGCTATGGTTTGGTTGTTTTGGTTTTTTTTTTTTAATCTTATTTTCTTTTTTAGTCTCATGCTTTATATATAAACCTAGCACTACCTGATGAAGATACACTTAGTAGGCTAGTTCTTTTCTGTGTTACAGCGTGCATTATGTTTTCCAATGCTTCTCACTGTTAAGCACAAGGTCTTGATTATGGCAGACCAACTTTCTGATCTTGTAAAACCTTTTTTTAATCCCATTTCTATATTAGCTTAATACCTTTTGAAGTTGTAGCAGTGATGCTTATTACTATGTTTACTGTGTCTTTCCTGAAATACTAAATTTTTAACCTAGGTAGAAGTTTGTTCTTGCTTCCCTTCCTCATACTGCTATTTCTCTTAATCTGGAAGTGTTCAAGGCCAGGTTGGATGGGGCTTTGAGCAACCAGGTCTAGTGGGAGGTGTCCTTGCCCATGGCAGGGGGGTTGGAACTAGATGATCTTTAAGGTCCCTTCCAACCAAAACCATTCTATGATTCTATGATTTTTTTTTTTTTTTTTTTTTTTCTGCTATAAGAAACCCAAATCAAAGACACAAGTTTTATACAGTGGACTGCTGTTACACACCTGTGGCCATTTTAATTCATCTTACTGTGAGATCTAAACCTTGGTCTTGTTATGGAGAATGGTCTACCTACTGATTTTATAAGCGTTACCTCGAAGTTGACGGTTCAGTTATTCACAACAAATGGCAGAGCCTGAAGGGTAGCTTAGATGCTTTGAAACCTGTTACATGGGGACTACAGGTAGTGACTATACTGACTCCTCAGTGATGAGACATGCCCTTAGAAACAGCCAACACTGAAGAAGGCAGACCTAAATACAATCAATCTAAATGGGATTGACTCATCCTTCAGATAACTGTGGTGGTTGTGTGTAAACGCAACCTGAGAACCTAACAGAAGGGTAACTGAAATGAGAGAAGAAAGAGTAATGGAAGAGAACAGGAGAACATGGATAGAAGAAATATCTATGTCCAGCACACTGAGAAGTGCTAGATGTCTTCTAGAGACTTATATGATATTATAAGGACAGACTTTTCCAATAGAGGAATAAGACAATTTTCAAAGCATCTCCATTGGCCATAGACTGTAACAGAAAGGAAACAGGTTGCGTGCTTAGTTCAGCATGTAATCTATCCGTAGCTCACACTTGGTTGTAGAGGTTTGTTCCTTGCTGAGACTGTTGCTGAGCTTTGTTATTCCTTCATTACGCTGTGCTTGTACCACTTTAGTGTAGCTCTTGGTAAACATTTGCAGACAGCTCTGAACCAGACAGCCTGCAGCTTTTTGTTGGCTCAGTAATTAAAAAAAACATGTTTGTTTTTCCTAGCTCTAGTTGCTCCCTATCCCACAATATACTGATTCTTAAAATATATTTTATTCTCATTAGCTAATAACATTGAAAACCAGTTCCAATTGAGTAGATCCTCTCTCAGATGCTGGGCCTGCTTACTCCCTTTGTTCAGCTACTCCAGTGTCTGTTCCTCAAATTAAGCTGTGCACCTGGTGGCCAAACTTTTCCTGGATTATGGAACAGACATCATCTCTGAGGAGTTAAAAAATATTTTTTAGAACTGCATTGTATTTATTTATGTATTTAATTTAAAGTGTTTATCTTTCAAACCCAGACTTGTCTGCTTTGTTTTGTTCAGTTGGGTGTTTTTTGCTGCATAGTGGTTCGTACATTTGGTGAGAACAACTGTGTACTTTGCATATTTAATTGGCCTGAAGTAAAAATTCATGTTCACTAATTAATGGCAAAAACCAATTCCCCTCTTATTCTGCAAATACACGCTATCTTTGTTCGTTACAGACTGTAAATTATATTGTTTGTGTAGCAGTCATCACAAGATTCAGGGATTGTGACTGAGACTCTTCTCTGGTTTCAATTTTAACATTTAATAATATGTATCATATTTGAAGTACTTTAATATATATTTTAAACCTATATTTTACTTGCAGTTCTATAAATAAAGATAATATTTATCTGATTATAATTATTAATCAATAATTATTATATTACTATCACCAACAGTTCTGCTTATAATATAGCTTAATATGCTTAATATTTAATGATACTTATTTAATAAGAGAAGTCATTAATTCAGAAACTTGAGAGGTTTAAAGTAAGCTATGTAATGCCATGCCGCTGCATGAAGAAATAATAGACTCTCTGGATATTAAAAGCAAGTTAAAACAGAAGCAAGAAGCCAGACTCAGGTGAATCTACATAAAGCAGAAAAAGATAATTATTGCCTCGTTTATGAAAAATGGTGACAGTTTCTGGGCATATTTTGAAGGTCTCCTGGATGATTTCGCAGTTTGTTAGTAGGAAGGAAAGTAGTGACTCCATTTTTTTGGGCCATGCTGAATGGCATATAGCTGTTACTGTATACCGTGTCGTATAGTTGTAGGAATGCAAGCCTATAAATGTGGAAAGAAAATATCAACAGATAAAATGAGAGTTTTAAGTACACTCTTTCAGTTAGATCGGTATCCATACTCCTTTAAATCCTTCAGAAAAGTGTAATACTTCTGTGAGTCATGGCTTTTCCCTGCAGAGGCTCTTTCCCAGTATGCCATGTTTGTTCAAGTGTAGGAGAATTCTGTTCTTTATTATATTGTGTGAGTTTGTCCATTACAAATGTTTGATGCATCGCACCATAATTCCCAGAATCGGCCTTTGGCACATTTAAAGGTTTATGTTTTACGTACCACTCTCCATTATTTTTGTACTGGGGCCTATTTGAGTGATGTAATGCATGCGGAATGGTGTGGACATTATATATTGGAATTGTTTTTGGGACCCCTAGGGAAAATCATCTCTTCATGGCAACTTGCTTGAAAACTCCTTTTACTGACGTTTCAATTTAAAGATGATCCCTAAAGGATTGTTTAGTTGGTTGGTTTGTTTGGTGGGGTTTTTTTGTTTGTTTGTTTTATTTTTAGAAAAAAATAAGCCTCAAACTGTTGTGGAATAGGAAAATCTTATATTTAGAATGCAAATAATTAATTTATTATTCAAATGTCATCTTCTGATACAGCTATACCGATCTGATCATCTTTTTTCTTTTTGCCTGCCAGAAAGCTTTCTACTTCTGATGTGTTTTGAAATAGCTTTAGTATTTATTGTTAGTAAGATCCTCCTCAAAATCAACTTTACCTTGCCTTTTTATGTTAATACAATTAACTTTCTATATTTATGCTGTGTTTTTAATTCAGTTCTATTTAGACAGGATTTTGACTTCTGAAAGATGTCTTTACCTCTAATAACATCTTTAATCTTCTGAATAATCATGCCTGGCATATTTGATCCATTGGATTCATCTTGGTTCACAGTATGCATTTAATTTTAGTCTCTAACATGACTTCACATTAGTCTTCATGTTGTCCATAATTATTTTATCCTTTTATCTGCTCCTTTTAATTTCTCTTTGATGGACCGCTTCTTTTTTTGTACTGTGTCTTCTAAAGCTAAATATTACTATAATTTTTTGCCTTTTCCTTTTCTCTGGAATATTAAATCTAAATACATTATGGTCAGTCTCATATGCCTTGTCAGGACTCTGGACTCTTCAAAATTATGGAAAAAAACCAACCAAATCACCTCACAAAAAACCAAAAACCTGCCAGCTTATACTGGTATACATCTTGTGTATATGTTCCAGTATAATGCTTGGTTTTTTCTGCAAAACTTAAGTTTACTTGGTTTGTGAACCATTCTGCATCTCCACAATCAGAACATTCACCTGGAGAAAAGATCATACTGAGAGAGGACTACATCTAAACCAGCAGATTAGCAGCAGCTTAGTGTTTGGTGGCAGCTAGTGAGTTTTATATCATGCTAAAATAACAAAATGTTCTGGTGATATGTTCAGTTGTAAAATGCTTATTGCTAGAATAAATGGACAACTTTGAAGAACCTCATGGGATGACATTTACTGGGAAGCTGAGAAAGTGATTTTTTGAGGCAGAACTAGAGCACCTTTAAACAGTAAAAATGTGGGAAGGAAACATACGCCTGTATATGTAGATGATCACTGAACATGGAAATAAACCATTGATATCTGTATCAAACATGATACTTTTAAGTAAAAACAGTCCAGAAGCATGTCCAAAATCATACTTCTGAGTCAGAAGTTAATCATAATTTATGGGCAGATTTGGTAATTTTTCTTTTCTTAGTCTATAAAAGGCTTTTTGAAAAAAAAAAAAAAAGTTGGGTTTTAGGTGTCTGATTACTGTATTGTATTTTTGCTCGATCTTCAGCCAGATGTTTTAAGCTTGATAGCAGCCTATGGGGAGTGTAATATTCGAAGTGAAACAGTTGACCCTCCTGAAGGTGGAAACATAGAGAAGAATTTGATTATCAGGTGCATTAAGAGAAAGGAGAAACATTTGAGTGGGCACAGAGGCACCTCTGTTTTACTAAGTTTCCTTCCCTGCCCCAACTTATTCCATGTTTCCGATCCAGAAGATACTCTTCTACTGCCTGTATGTTAGTGTGTTGGCATGCAGAAATGAGAAGAAAAAAGAAAGTGCAACTATTGATAGGATCTAACATTTTGGAGCCTATCTTCCATAACACATAAAGTCTGTTTTTCTGACGTGTAGAACACCTTGTGAATTCTATTCATTTTGGAAAAATACTAGGCTGCTCAACAATGGCATGCTTCTTGAAATGTCTGTATTTTAAAAATTTTAGTCAAGACACTAAAATCTGGGGATGGATGTTGTAAAAGGAATTAGATGCTTGTAAGTTGACATGAGAATCTGATGTTTGCTATTCTGTGCAGTTGCTGAGCAAAGCAGCATTGCTATTGTAATGTCTATTGTTTTTAGTGATTTGTCTTTTTGAAAAGTTGTGTACACAGCGAGGTGAAAATTTAGAGATTGGAAGTGGAAAAGATGCAGCCACTCCTTGTAGAAAATTTCCATCCCTTTTCTTGTCTCAGCTACACAAAGATGTAGAGAAGGAGGGACCTGATTCACCTAAGTCAGCATCTTTTTGGAGACTCCATAGGGGCAGCAGGCCCCTTCACAGTTTTCAGTGAATTATCTAACAAGTAAGCATTTCTGAAGGGTCCTGTTTATATGAAATCCCCAGTCGGGCGCATCCTTCCACTCATTCAACTCCTGTTACTTGCTGCCCTTCTGCGTGTTGGTTTGACTATCCAAGTCTTTACAGAACTAGGGCATTTGTCATGTTTCCTAGGATATGTCCTGTTGGTGTTAACTTCATCTTTGCTTTCCCTATCTGCTGTGTATAAATTTTTAAAATTGTTTCCTTTCTATCTTTTCATACTGCTCTTTTTATGATTTCCCTCTACATGAATATCTTGTGTTGTCTAAAATATTTAGCCTGTGAATGTATTTGTCTTTTCCACCATTTCAAACAAAATTTTGCGCTTATTTCAACCAGATGTTGCAGATGGGTGAGTTTCTTGTTGTCAAGTGAAGTACTGCTTAGGAAACTTTTTCCCTCCCCCTCATTCTGGTTTTTAAAACTTTGTTTTTTCTTTGACTTTTCTCTTCCCAGCTCCTTCAACTGTTAAAATTGTTTCTACTCTCTGTCACAGTACTGAGCCTTGCTAAGTCATAGGTTGTTTAAGCATTACAATATTCACAGATGTCTACATGTTTTGGTTTTTTTGTTTGGGTTTTTTTTTTTTAACACACAGAAAGAAGTGGCCAGTGCCCTAGCAACTTGGATCGATTACTTCTTCATTATTATATCCAGGATACTCCATTTGCATTTATATCCCACTTAAGTGTGGTGTAGATCTTGCTGCTTTTCCCTCATGTTGTATTCTTTCTCTACCCTGTTGTCCTTTGTCTTTGCTCATCTAATGCTGATTTTGTTGTTGTTGCTGTTGGTGTTACGTTTTCAGATTAATAGTGCTTTTGGTGTTGTAGCAATAACAAGGTCTCACACCTGTCTGAACAGCATAGTGATGACATGAAAACACATTCGCCCCCCCCCCCGTGGTTGTCTCTTTCTCGAGCCAGGTTTGACCTTTAGCCCATGGCAAGTGTGGGGTGAGGGTGGAGGCACACAGCCTTTTTCTCCTGTTGTAATGAATGACCTCTTCTCCCCCTCCCAACAGAGAGAAAACACCTAATCTTGTGAAAAAGTAACAGCTCAGGCAGGTATCTGCCTGATGCTGGAAATAAGTAGTGTTGTATGTATATTCACTGAAAATATCATTATTGTTATTGGAGAAAGACCAGTGTTGGACATCTTGGTTTGCTTTGCAAAATGAGATTTGGCGTTGGTGATACAGAAGAGAAGTTTGTCTTACCTAGATAGCTTTTTGGTTCATAACTTCTACCTTTGTGTGACTTTTCTTGGAAAAATATAGTTCAGCCATTGGAGCTAGCATACTTCAATATCTACAGAATTTTCAGACTTTATTGAGGTTTCTGGGACAAGCTTTTATTAGGCGAGGATGGCACATGTAAAGGAGACATCAGTTGTTTGGTGGAAAATAGCTTCAAATTGAGATTAATAAAGTTGTTTATAAGATTTGACAAAGGCTGTCCTAATATCACCAGATTTAATGATGTCCCCATTATTTGCTCTAATTTGATCAACTGACTTACCTAAACATCTGTGTAGCATAATCAAAAAGCTTTCAAGGTTTTTAAATTATTTTTTTTAATTATTATTCTTAATCTTTTAAAAAAGTTAAATACTTATTTTACTGGTGAAGAATTTATTTCTGCCTTTTTTTTTTTTTT
>VFFE01009189.1:2074578-2202860 GCA_008921705.1 Burhinus oedicnemus | reverse complement strand
TATATATAGCTCTTTATTTAAGTCTGAGGACACCCCTGTGAAGTAGGAATGTACTATGGTCCCTGTTTTGGAGGGGTCTGAGCTGACTTGGCTCTCAACAGGACGTCCATCATCTGAATGGACGTCTGTCAGCTGAAAAGGTAGTAACTTCCATTCCAAACGAGGTGGTAGTTGGTGAGAGCAGATGAAGGTATGGGAAGACTGAGGGCTGGGTGCATAAAGGGAGTGATGTGGAACAGCACTTAGCACTCCAGTGCTTTACTTTTGGGGAGCTGGCAACAATAGTCTAAGCTGCAACTGTAAGTACCTAGAAATGGAGTTTGTAGTAGCTGAAGTGTAATGAGGTATTTAAGCAGTCACTTGGGAAATGGATATATTCATTCTGCTCCCTGTTATTTTGTCTGAAGGACTGGAATCCATAGGAGTGCCTTCATCACTGAGCACTATGATAATGATCCATTTTCATACATGCTGGTGAATTCTGTCTGGCTTAATAAGTCTTCCATGTCTATGCTTCACTCTTGCTGTACAGGTATTCTAGGCCTCCTCTCCTCCTCTCTCTGCTTGGTGGGTAGAGAAGTCATGGGAAATAGATTTGTAATCTTCCTGAGCTGCATGGAAGTTTAGTCTCCCAAACGAGTGAATGATCTTCCTCCAGAATATTTTTATAAAAGTGTGTATTTTTCTGAATGAAATCTGTGACCACAGCCCTTTATGATGAACTCAAGAGTGTTAATGAGCACTGGATGTGAACTAAGCCAACCAGGGATAACACTTAGGGATGAGGGTGCTTAGTCCATGCATTCTGGTTGGGTTTGGATATGGAATGGATATTAAGCCATCCATCTCTGGCAAAATGGCAGCAGTTTTGGGCATGCTCGGAGGCATAACTTGATATGACTCTAGAACTCTACTGATAAAAACTTAGGTGCCCATAAGTTCTTAAGTGCTGAAGGGTAGACTAGGAGTTCAAGGATTACGCTTTTCTGTCCAAACTAAGATGACCTCACTTGTAGATAATTCCTTGAGGCAAGTGTTTGCTTGTGGTCTTACATTTCTGAAGATTCCCAATACAATAAGGATTTACACTGCCTGGCAAAACTGAGGGGTCTCCTCTGTGTTCATGTGAGTGATAGTGATTTTACTATCCATTCACCTATCACTGGCTGACAGATTGAACTGAAGCCAGGCAATTGCCAGCTTGCTTCTTGGGTTCTGATAAGGAAGAAGCCAACATTAGCAGTAGTTTTCATATTAACCTTCTGCATCTATGTGTAATGGTAAGGACCATTCTGTCAACTTCTTTGTGTCTGATATCCAGCATTTAATATGTTCACAGCTGTTCTGTTTTTCCTCTTTGTAAAATAATCTGAGAAGAACTGTCAGTCATAGCTGACAGGGTTTTTTGTTGGTGTTTTTTTCTTTACATTCCTTCAGCTGAGATAGGTTAGGAGCATCATGCAGAATGGACGTGCACTTTTTTTTGATAGCATCCCTATGTAAGTTTTGACATGGATCTTGTGATACCTCTTCAGTAGTGATATGCCTTTCAATTTTGAAATGAAAGTTTAAAAAACTCAAAACCAGAGGACTTGTTCTGCATCCTGTCTTGTATTAGTTTGGGTCATGGGACACGGCGCTTTGTGAACTCCAGTATTGCAAAAAAAAAAAAAAAAAAAAAATTTATGAATGCTGATAGAGATAATGAAAAGAAACCGACACTCTTTATCTGTAGTTTCCTATTGGTCTTTATTCAGTTTAAATAAAAGATGTATGTCAGACAAAGGATTCAGTTGACTGATTGCACTATTTCTAGATCAGGTAGCTCCTGTTCAGAAGTTTTGAACTCTTACACCAGTTATGTTAAGCATGTTAAAGAAAAAAGAAAATACATAATCATCTTTTTTTTGGCTCATAGGTCATAAAAAGGTTTCCATGCTTTGTCAGGTGATAGAAATTGTGAAATAGCTGGTAAGATGTGCATTTAGCAATGTTTGTCTTGTTAAAGAGAGCAGGTTAGAACTTGTTGACTGCAATAGTAACAGTAAGCAAGCTGTTTTTTGCTAAGAATAAAAGATTTCTTACTAATATCTCTTGATTACAAGGAAAGCAAAGGCAATGTGGAGACTTGCAAAGCTCTATATCTATTGTAAATAAGCAGTTGTATTATGTTCTTTATAAAGAGCACAGGAAGTCTGCTTAAAGACTGTTTTGTATCTATAACAATACTAAATATTAAAATATAAAGTAGAAAATTGCTGAAAAACTTCTAGCTGATAGTACAAAAGATGTTAATCTGAAAATACATTTACAAGATAGTAATTTCTGTTTAGTTTTATGGAGGGGGGAAATGATAACTTTCTATATACATTTTTTAGTATTTGACAAAACCGATTATTTCACTCAGCCATGTTTCAAGGCTACACACTTATATCATTAAAAAAATAGGAGTTATTTCAGAATGTTTTTCTACTGTATTTTGTCCAGGGCTACAGTGGTTTTGGGAGAATGAATGCTTTAAGCTTGTTTCAGTTGCCTGTTTCCCTCTGTAATCTCACTAGTTTATGGGATCTTTTGAAAATGACTTTTTTTTCAGTTCTTTTAAATTGGTGTAATATATTGCATGTGCATGATTAAGGGTAGCATTTTGGCCTCTAGAATTCTCATTACTTCGTACAATCTGTGAGTTGGAAAATGCAGCTCAGGATGTTATTAGCTGGCTCACAAACTCATTTTTTGACGTGCTGTCAACCAAGGATCCCAGGTCTTTTTTTTACAGATGCCCTCCAGTCTGTCTTCAGCCTTTGCCAATGCAGGAGTTTGTCCCCAGGTGCAAGACTTAGCAGTTGTTTGAGGTTCCTGTCAGCCTATTCTTTCAGGCTGTTGAGCTCCCTCTGAATGGCACCCCTACCCTCAAGTCTATGAACCACATCCCATCCCACCTACTTGGTGTCTCTGCAAATTTGCCAAGAGCAAATTCTGTCCAGGGTGGTGAAGTTAAGTTGTGTTGATAGAGATCAGACCCTGAGGAATGGCATCTGTAACAATGTGCTAGTTAAACTACAAGGAGTGCCAGTTAGACTTTAAAGTATTGACAAGTACTCTTTCAGCCTGGTAATCCAGACAATTTCCCACCCATCTTGCAGTCCACAAACCCCTCCAGTTTGGCAACAAAAATACTATGAGACTGCATTGAAAACCTTGCAAACGTCGAGGTCAGCAGCCTCCCTGATACTTCCCTTGTGTGCTGAACCAGTCATCTCACTGCAGAGAGCACATTTAGCAGGCATGATTTGCCATTTGCAAATCCTTGTTGGCTGTTCCCAGTCACCTTGCTGCTGTTCTTGTGCTTGGAAGGGGCTTCCATGAGGACTTGTTCTGTAATTTTTTTGGGACTGAGGTGAGGGTGGTCACCCTGTTGTTCCCCAGATGTTTCTTCTTCATCTTTTTGAAGGTGACTGTATACATTTACCTTTTTCCAGGGGTATCCACCGATCACCACTACTCTTCAGATGTGATAGGGAGACTTCTTGTCCAGTGTAACATATGTATCCCATCTAGATCCATAAACTAGCATATTTCTACTTTGCTTAAGTGATCCTTAGATTGATTCTTCTTTCCTGTAGGTAGTATTTCTGTCTTCCAAACTCTGCTGCTAGGCACTGGGTCCTGAGAAGCCCAGGAGCAGACCTTGCTGGTAAAGACTGGCAAGATACCGAATGTTTTAGCCTCTTTCATGTGTTTTGTCACTAGGTGTTTCCTCTCTTTCAGCAGTGGACCTGTGTTGTTCTTGCTTATAGGAGGATATCCTGTATGCTTATAAAATTCCTTCATTTTATTCTTTGCATCTCTTGCTAGTTTCAGCTTCAGCTGTGGATTTCCTAATTCTATCCCTGCATGCCTGGGAAGTGCTTCTGTGCTCCTCCTGGGTAACTTGTCTCAGGTTCCACCTTCTGTAAGATTTGGTTTTGGTTTTGAGCTTTGTTAGAAGTTCCCCATTTAGCCAAATATCAGATCAAATGAACCCTTCTCATCCTCTGTGGAGGTTGTCCTTGAAGATCAACCAGCTCTCATGGGCACCTTTGCCATTCATGACCATCTCTCAGGAGATCCAGCCGAGCAGATCCCTGAATAAGCTGAAGTCCATTTTCCTATAGTCCAGTTTTTTCCTTTGTTCTGTTACTTGCCTTCCTCACTTCCCTTAGAATCTTAAGCTCCACTATCTTGTGGTTGCTGCAGCCAAGGCAGCTGCTGACTTCCACATCCCTGATTAGGCTGGGTTTTTTTGAATTTATGGGTAGAAAATTCAGTAGAGCAATACTCCTAGTCAGTTTGTTCAGCATTTGTGTCAATACTTGTCCTCAATGCATTTGAAGTCTGGATTGCTGATGCCCTACTCGTTGCTCTTCCAGCAGATGAACTGGTGGCTCTATTCCACCATGTGGACCAAGGGTAAATGTGTGAAAGCTTCCCTTGTTGTCTTGTCCTGTCTGTGCCTCTCCCCTCACATCTCCAGCACCTCAAGAACTCGATTTAGTCAGGTTTAGAAGATACTCTTCTCATGATTCCCAAATTTCTTTTGGTATGTAGAAGCAGTAACTAATAAAGTGTACTTTATGTGAGACTGAGTATGTTTGCCATCCAAAGGCAAATTACTTATTTGGCACATATCAGGTAAAAACTTGTTTTTGTTTCCATATATTTCAACACACAAAGAGATGATTTAAATGTTGCCATTTCTGCCTCAGTCTATAATTTAATTTAACCTAAATAATCAATGTACTCATCTGTTTCTTCTTCATCATAGAGAGAGATACTTGTGTTGAGCTGTTTGTATCTCCTATTCTGCGTATCCTAGAATCAAGATTTCTGTATTACATTGTGATAAAAGTGATCTGTACTGGTGGTAGGTGCAGTGTAGGAAACAAAAGTCTGATCTAATGGAATATGTTGAAAAGCAATAGCTCATTTTTTGGCTAGTTTTAGCCAAGTTTTGAAAGGAAAAAAATACAAAAAACCAAACACCATCACCACCACCACCACCCCGCCCCCCCCCACACCCCCAATCCATAAAAAGCCCAGAAGTGGTAACATGCTGCAGCTTTTCAGATGGTTTTCAGGAATACGCTGTTATAATGGTGGTGGTGTATATTAATTCAGTATTACCTATGTAAGTCTTTGGAAGCATTGTATTTTTTCTGGGGATGAAGTTTTATGAGAAGGAACCAAGAATACAGATTTGGTTCTTTTTGGAAAGGATTTGTTAACTCTGCACTTAACTAGCTCAATATATTTTTAATATTCTGTTCTTTTTGAATGTGGAAAAGAATACCTTGTGTAAAGTAATACTATCTGCTTTGAATTGTAATGAACGTGCAAAATGTAAAAAATCTGTTACATACTCTTGAGGATTTTAGACATTTATTTAGTGTGGATTACGTGTTTCTTTTGGTTTTGTCTGTATCATCTGTTTTAAAATATATCTTAAAACCTGACACAGGCTTCAAGCCGTCAAGAAGATGAACAAGTGGTCCTTGTCAGAACAGATAAAAGTGGAAGGGCATGGCCTGTGACCGCATCAACCGAACCACAGGAGCCAAAAGGAGGACGGAGAAAGCGACAGATGGTAAGTTTTAAAACTGTGCATATTGAAGAGTAATTCTGAAATGATTTTGTAGTTTTATGATGGCGTAATTAATATGAGTGTCTTATCAGAATGTCAATAGGTAGTTAAAAAGTTCCTTTCAGAAGATGATTGTAATTAAGTGTTAGAGTACATATTTATTAAGCATATATTATGTTTATTTTCAGACTGCGTTTCCCTAGGGATCACTTTAGGGCTTGTTTAAATGCACATGCAAGGAAAAGTAAGTTTTTCAAGTTATCACAGTCTCTTAACCAGGTAGTTTATAGTACATAAAGTTATGTAAATAATGAAGATTAGCAGAGGTGAATATTTCCAAAATAAGAAGGATTTTACTGAGGTACTCGGCTCTCAGGGGCTAATTTTCCTTTGCTTTTCTCCTGATCAAAAATGCTGCCACTGCTGACAATAAAACTTGTGACCTAATCTTTGTAATAAAATACTTTGGGGAACAGTGAAAAGCTTGGAGGCTGGAGCAGTGTTTTATTCTTAGGATACTGGCTTCAACAGTAAATAAACTAATATTTCAATCTTCTTGGCGTAAGAGATGACAATACCTTGTATTTCTAGCAATTATGTTCTTGATTAGTGGGACAGGTCAGTTTGTGACACTGCTGTGGAGGAGTGAAAGGCACAAGAGGGTGAAGAACTGGTTGTCGTCCTCCTGTTGTTTCCATTTCGGAAAATTCCATCTTGCTTTACGTTAATGACCATTCCCTATGCTCCTTTAGGCTTTAGTTTAGTCCTGCCCTGAAGGACAAACTCTGTTCTGTTGCGCATGCTAAGATGGCAACATTTCCCAGTATAGGTACCACATTCATACAAGTTTTCAGTAGTGTCTGTGATAGCTGTGTTTCAGGAGTGTCTGTGACTTGACGATTCAAAGGCTTCTGTAAATAATAAAGACTACTTTTTGGAATATGCAATTTTTGTGAGCTGATTAACTGTTTCAGTGAATTACTCTACATCTTTCCTGAGTGGTAATGTTGTAGCTCTGATAGCTTAAGGATATAAAGGATTGTGGGAAGAGGCTGTATTTTTATTTAGACGTACTGATGCAATTGAAGGAAGGGGAAGATGTTCTTTTCCTTAGGTCAAATGAAGCAGCAAGCCCAATTGTTTCAGATGTGCTTAGCTTGATTCATGATACTTTAAACTTGTTGAAATTATTAGGATCTGCATTTTATAGTTGATCTTTCTTACTAGGTTAATATTTATTTTCAATATGTTTGTTTCCAGGTCCCTACTCATATAGATAAAGAAAGAGTAAGGTATTTTCAGGATGATGATAGTATGAACCTGAAGGATTTGGTCAAAAATGAGAAGATGAGAACAGCAGAGGATCAAAACTCACTGTTCATGCGTATGGCGTCAAAGGTAAGGTGTCATGTGTATGGCTTTTTAATTAAGCATTTTATTAGAAATATCAGGGAGGACATGAGGCCTCAATGCTCTAGGTATGTTGCTTGTGGTTGAGATTTCTGATTGTCTTGAATAATAAAGTCTGTTGTAAGGCAGTCCTGGTAGATATTATCAAAGTGATGGAAACCTGCATGCATGCAGGAAATGTGGTGTGTTCAGTTTCTTCATCGAGGTGATTGTGCTGTTCCTCTGCCTGTAGAATTTAATGCTTTTGAGGTGAACACTTTTTCAGTGTGCTGTACATTAATAGGTTACTTATGCCCAACAAAGCAGGTTTTTACTGAATTAGTGACGAATAAAGCAGCATTTTCTTAGTGTTTAGAATGTCTCTTCAATCTAGAAGATATAAGAATCAATGAAATTTGAAGCAAACTACCTGAAATTCCATCAGGATATCCTGGATAATGAGATAATTCATGCTTGCAGGCTGCACAGGTTATGGTTCCATGAGTGATTCTACTTAAAAGAGTGGCCAGTTCACAGGCAGATACTGAAGTGCAAACGGAATGATTAATTTCTGTCATCCGAACTGAATAATAAAGGATACTTCCTGTGCGTGATATGGAAGTGTTTGACAGAGATGATTTCCAATAGCTACAACATACAGTTTCTCTAGCATGCTTCAAATTTTACTAGGTTGCTGCTCCAGTAGTTTGCGTACTACTAAGCAGGTTTTGAAGAAGCTTGTTAGCATGGAAATAACATCATCATAGACAAAATTTGTTTTCCCATTTATCTAGAAGGCAGACAAGATCCTGGAGAGCAGGTTTTGTTTGGGGTGTTTTTTTCTTTTTAAAATTCTCCTTCTTCAGGTGATACTTGAAAGAATCGGAAAAGCCGTGATAGTGCCCAGTAGAAATATTTAACCTGTTGCTATAAACCATCTGGCAGGAAGCTCTTCTGAAGAGGTTATCAGAACTTTAGAAAGTAGTGTGATTTATGCATCTTCTCCTTCAACTGCTTCTGGTAGAATTTCTCATTCTCTCTCACTGGCATACTCAAAAAGATGATGCCCTTTGGATCCAGTTAAATGAACACACCTTGTTGCCAGTATTTGATTCCCTTCTTTACCTTCCCTGCCAAAAAAAAACCCCAAACACATAAAACTTTGCTTCAAAACCTGTGTAATAGTGCAAGCTATTAACTATAATTAACTAGCATATGTCATGCAAACATTTACAAGTAAATGGAAGTGTAAGGACACAATAAAACTTTGCACTCTCCGCATCATATGATAATAAGCGTAACAAAGAGAAATGGTTGCCATTTTCTCGAGGACCTTAATCATCTTATATTGGCTTGTCTCCATTAAGTATTTTATTTAGAAGAGGTAACTTTCGTAAAGAGTAGTGGATGGAGTGTGTGTGTATGAATGTCTACATGTGAATATTCCGAGTTCTTGATGACTGAGACGCTTAATGCAAGACCAGCTATACGAGAGATTCACTCAGCCCAGCATTCTGTGTCCAACAGTGAGTGCTTAGGAGAAAGAATATAAGAACAGGTCACATTTCCAATGGTATAGCCTTTTTGTATTGTTTGCTGCCCAGAAGGCCAGCTGTATGCTGGGCTGCATCAGAAGAAGCATTGCCAGCAGGATGAGGGAGGTGATTTGCCCCTCTACTCTGCTCTTGTGAGACCCCACCTGGAGTATTGCGTCCAGCTCTGAGTCCCCCAACACAACAAGGACATGGACCTGTTGGAGCCGGTCCAGAGGAGGGCCACAAAAATGATCCGGGGGCTGGAACACCTCTCCTCTCAGGACGGGCTGAGAGAGTTGGGGTTGTTCAGCCTGGAGAAGAGAAGGCTCCAGGGAGACCTTACAGCAGCCTTCCAGTACTTAAAGGGGGCTTATAAGAAACATGGGGACAAACTTTTTACGTGTTGTGAAAGGACAAGGCGTAATGGTTTTAAACTGAAAGAGGGTAGATTTAGACTAGATAGAAGGAAGAAATTTTTTACAATGAGGGTGGCAAAACACTGGAATAGGTTGCCCAGAGAGGTAGTAGATGCCCCATCCCTGGAAATACTCCAGGTCAGGTTGGACGGGGCTTTGAGCAACCTGATCTAGTTGGAGATGTCCCTACTCATTGCAGGGGGGATTGGGCTAGATGCCTTTAAAGGTCCCTTCCAACCCAAACTATTCTATGATTCTGTGATTTATGTACTTTCCTGGCCTTTCACAATTTGGAAGTTTTTATGGTACCTCCTTACCTGGTATTTCTCTCTGCTTTTGGTTTATGGATAGTTGTGTTAATTGGGAAATGGACTGAATATCCTGTTACTTCCTTTCTGTGGCTTCTCATGTCCCATTCTGTCATTTGTACCTATTGCTAAAAGGTATGAGCTATAATTATTGAATTTGGAGAAAACGGAAACCCAAATCCTGTATGCATAACATCTTTGGTTGGCATTTTTGTACCTGCAGCCAATTCCTCAAAGATTTTAGTTACTTGCATTGTAAGGATTTCTGGGACAATGGTGACATTTGATCTATTTAGGAATGGTGCAGGAGTGGCCTGGCTCAGTATGTAGCTGTTTTAAAAATAAAGATTCTGTACAAATGAGGCTGAACTTTGGCAGCTGAACTTCTGCATCCATATAGTAGAGGAAAATGCAATATAGTGTTTAACTTCTATAAAGAGGCAGTTATGAAGAAATGTAGAGTCTATTTAGTGGGAGTTTAAAATAAGTACATAAAGAGAAAATGCTTGCAGGTTATGAGGGACTCTAGTACTTGATGCTAATTGCACATGTATGCCACTGGTGAAAACATTCTAAGGGTGTGAACACCCTCCCAAAATGGAATAAAACTTTATTTAATTGCTTTTATTTAAAAATAAATCCAAGGGTGAGTGAACAGAAGAATGAAGAGCTTCTGGAGGTTAAAAGAAAATTCAAAACCAGAGCCCAACCATTATTTAAAAAGTACTTATCGTGTCCAAGTAAGGAGAATGGAAAAGAGTGTGAGCCTAGCAGGCTTGGAAGTAAGCTTTGATAAGAAAGATTGAAAAATTATCTTGAGGGAATTACTTTAAGTAATTATTTTGAGTTTGCTAAAAGCATAAAACTAGGAGTTAAACTCATTGGAAGCAAGAAGCCTGCAGGAACGTGGTGTTGAAAAAGCCTGATCAAGGTATAATCAGAGCATTTAGGAAGGATAAGTACACACCAGAAGAACTAATGAACTATTTGCATTAATATCCTCTATAAATGAGGTCAGAGTGATTCTTTTGCATGAGCCATTATTTATGGGGAATAAGTGAAAAACTGTCTCAAGTTAATAGTGCCAGTAAAATTAATTTTAGCTCAAATTTATAGAAATTCATTATTTTAAAAAGACACTTGAATTTGAGATGAATAATAACAAATTACTAAAACTGAATAGTCCTCACTTAAGTGGTCTGAAAGAAGTCAGGTGTGACATGCTGAACTATGAACTGCTGAGTGTAATCTTTATTCATCCTGAGAAACCGAAGATGATAATTATAATGGTAATATTTAAAAAGAAAACAAAGGAGGTTACCAGTGGATTCATCAGGAATCTCTTCTGTTCAACACATACATAAACCATCTGGAGGAAGGGATGCTTTATGACCTGACAATTTGTTATTGTTACATAATTATTCAGGACTGTCAAAAACAGAGGTCATTGTAAATAATAGAATTTCAAAATACAATGCTGGGATGTTTCTAACATTGTGAAACTTATGTCTGAACTGATTCTTAAGATTGACTTTAGAGAGTTGCTGAAAAGACGTACATATTTTAGTGGTTTGAGTCATCTGTCCTATTTTGAATGCCATGTGAAAGACATTATGGGTATAAAAGGAATTAAGATGTCTAGCTCAGACACAGGAGATTGTGCTATAGACCTCTCAAATCCCACTGTAGGTATCGAGGCAATAAATTCAGATGAAAGTCAGGGTTGATGAATGCAAAATGATGGTAATCGTGAAGCTGAGTGAAGCCATAACTATGCATATACCACAAGAGGCTGTTACTACTTGATTTGAAAGTCATTGCGAGTCTGCAAACATCGTCTCAGTGCTGATAGGATTAAAAAAAGAATCAGAATTTTGGGAATTGTGAAAAAAGGGAATTTAGGACCAATTTAAAACATATAAGGCTACTATAGTGCACCCATAGCTTGAATGCTACCCAAGCTCGTAAAGCATACCCTGTGGTCGCAGGCACAGAATGGCAGCCATTTGAAGAAAACCTAATTAAGAAAAATTTCTTCAGCCTGAGGGGGGAAAAAGGCAGCTGGTAGGCTAGAACACAAAATTACAGAATCACAGAATCACAGGGGTTGGAAGGGACCTCTGGAGATCATCTAGTCCAACCCCCCTTCCAGAGCAGATTCACCTAGAGCAGGTTGCACAGGATGGCATCCAGGCTGGTTTGGAATGTTTCCAGAGTCAGAGACTCCACCACCTAATGGAAGACAACTATTTTTGCTTCTCATATGTGAACTGGTCACAGTGGAGAGTTTAACAGGAAAGAAGGGTTTGGGATTTTTGGGGTTTTTTTTTTGTTTGGTTTTTTTTCGCAATGAAGAGGGAAATAGTAGAACTCACGCTGTAGAGCATGAGATGTTGTGGAGGCCTTAATTGTGAGTGGGAGGAAAAAAGATACAGCGACTTTGTGAAGTGCAGTTTCATTGGTAAATATTAAATAGGGAGATCTAGGTAGGCTTTTGGCTCAGGATTTCCACAGTGAAATGCTTGAGAGCTGCAAGTGTGTAGTGGAAGCATCAGTTCTACATGCTTTGTTTATGCTTTTCCCCATACGTTTTAGCCATTGCTGGAGATTGGTTTTTGCAACATAAAATGATCACTCTGGGTTAGAGCAAGCAGCTGACTTTAGTATGTTTGATTCTAAAAGCTACTTTCTTTTTGGTTAGTTTTTTGTTTGTTTTGTTTAAGGATAAAATTTCTTAATAATGTTAGAAGAATGTATTGTGTTTCCTGGCTTATGCAAATGCTTTATTTTAGTTTGGGAAGGCTCTGAAGTTATAGAATCACAGAATCATAGCATGGTTTAGGTTGGAAGGGGCCTTAAAGATCATCTAGTTCCAACCCCCATGCCGTAGGCAAGGACACCTCCCACTAGACCTGGTTGCTCAAAGTCTCATCCAACCTGGCCTTGAACACTTCCAGGGGTGGAGCATCCACAGCTTCACTGGGCAACCCGTTCCAATGTCTCACCACCCTCATAGTAAAGAATTTCTTCCTGAGATCTAATCGAAATCTCCCCTCTTCTAGTTTGAAGCCATTATCTCTTGTCTTATCATTACATGTCCTTGTAAAAAGTCCCTCTCCGTCTTTCTTGTAGACCCCTTTCAGATTCTGGAAGGCTGCTATAATGTCTCCCTAGAGCCTTCTCTTCTACCAGCTGAACACTCCCACTCTCTCAGCCTGTCTTCATAGCAGAGGTGCTCTAGCTCTCTGACCATCTTCATGGTGATCTTCTGGGCTTGTTCCAACAGGTGCATGTCCTTCTTATGCTGGGGGCTCCAGAGCTGGTCACAGTATTCCAGTTAGAGTCTCACGAGAGCAGAGTAGAGGGGCAGAATCACCTCCCTTGACCTGCTGGCCACTCTTCTGATGCAGCCCAAGTTCCTACTGACTTCAGTAAGCTTTGGGTAAGATGCTATGTACTGTTTCTTTTTTCTTGCTAGTCAAAGATGCATTACAAGACATTATTTTATGAGAACAACCTTCTTGAATGAATAGCTAGCTCTTGACTAATCTTTTAAGATTGAGCCATATTATTTATTTACTAGCTAAGTGTGCTGGAGCATGTGTTCAAAGTAGATGTTTTTGTGAATTACTGTTCAAAATGAGGTTGTTTTCTTTTGGCTTTAAAAAAAATCTGTTGCAATGGATTTTCAGTTGTCCAAATTTTAATTCATGGTACTGAAAGTCCTCTAGTCCCATGCAATGTCACATTTAGGTTTTGAAGGTATTTTTGTTTGTCTTTCATAAAAAGAAGCAACATAGATGCCAGTTCTTCTTCTCTGTTAAAATCTGAAATGCTTTTGGTAGTTCCTGGACAGGTGATTCCCAGCTCTTGTCATCACAAAATGGGATGGTCTTCCCCAGACGTTGATCGTTTCTTGATCCTAAATTAAGAAACTATCTCCTAGGCATCCTGAGTTTTCCATGTCTTTAGGGAGAAGGCATTCTTGTTCATAGCATTGCCAGATCAGTGTTAGCGCTGAAGTGTTGGCAGCAGTCTGAAAAATTTGGTTGTGATCAAAGATATTCTAGATGGTTTCTTTATGTACTTTATAAACCTATACTACAGAGAGTATCTGCATTATGATCTGGGGGCTCACTGAGACAATCGTCAAAAATCTTGTATCTTTCCTAAGTGGGTTCATCAAGGTGTTTTTACGTCCAGCGGGAAGTCTAGCAACCGAATCTCTTTTGTCAGTTTTAGTTTGATAACATAGTACACAAATTTGACACATACAAATTACTTCCTCTTTGTGCCTTCATTTGAGAAGTGGAATAAAGTATCCACAAAAATGAATCTGTCATCTTTTGGAAGAGCGGTGGGAGGCAACTGCTGAAAGCAGATAAATGATATCCTACCTAGGATGGGAGAAGGGAGATCCTACCCGTTGAATGAAATTATTCAACAGAATTTATTTTACCAGTCTGAACTGCTTTTGTTCAGTGACTGTTGTGGTTTCTTAGGCGTGGCTACTGGGATAGAATTTACCCACTGCAATCAAGGCAATTGCTTTTAAAGAATGAAATGTAGGGTATATTTTTACCAACAACCTTCCTTTAAAGATCTCTATTGCACAATTGCTTCTCATTACACTGTTGTTTTTGCTTCCATAAGTTCTAATGTCAATCTGATACCAACATAATTTGTGGGAAAATGGATGTTTGAGGGGTGGCCAATCCTTAGGTTCAGTTGGATGCCTGTTTTTGGCTGAATGGAAATCAAACCAGCATTTGTTTGAATTACCAAAAAGAAATCTGGTTATTTTTTTTCATCTGTGGTATTTGTTAGTTGTCTTAAAATTGCTGGCTGCTCAGCCAAGTAAAAAGAAAAGTTAGACTACAAACTTAAGGAGCTTCTGCTACCATAATATGGCCAAATGTGTCCGGGGTTTTTTTTGTTTGGTTGGGTTTTTTTTTGTTTTTTTTTTTTTTTTTTTTTTTTTTTGTTCAGAGCTTCTATCTTATGATCAGATTATTTTTCCATATTGTCTGTATCTTGTTCAGTGCAGTGAATGTTTAGCGTCTGGTAGCAAGATAGCTCTCCAGTCCTTTAGCTCTTTGGTTATGCAGTGTGGTCACCCTTATTGCCACCTTTAATCCCATGTGAATTTACCACTGTGAACTGAGGAGCCTAAACCCTCCCTGTCTTCATCACTTCCATCTTGTGCAGCGTGTTTGCTCCTACTCCCATGATGGTTTGGACCAGCCAGCAGCGTAATTCCCCATGCAGTTGTGGCTGCGGCCACCCGTGGTTACCACTAAGCATGTAGACTACAGCACTATTATTTCCTTCATGGATTTTCCCAGGGCTTTTATCACTTTCCCAGACTATGCCAAAAAGAAAATTCCAGCCGCACGGCTGTTGAGGATGGAGGAAGTGGGCACTACTTTCACAAATGGGAACGGAAGGAAAAAGACAGACCAGCATATTTTCTGGCTTTTCCACAGCTGAACGTGCTGCTCCACATCAATATTACTTTTCCTATATTTACCATTTTTATGGTATTTCAAATGATATACAGGCTAGTTGTTACGCATCTCTGAAGATAATGGCATAATTGCAGTTTTGTAAAGGGAGATGGGGATGTTGAAATAGAAGGATATAATTTATAAAAGGATTTACTTTCTTAAATGAGACTTGGAAGAACTGTGAGTACGTAGATCCAGAATTTCTATCCCTGAAATCTCTGTCTAATCGCATTGTCAAATGAAAGTCTATATGACCTTATCTCATGCCTGACTCCCACTCAGGTTCACAGACTAAACATCTGTGGTGGTCAAGCCATGCTTGTCCTTACAAGTCTTTTTCCCACCTGTAAAGTTTCCTTTTCTCAAAAAGCTCCACAAGATCAGATGGAGGGAATATGCCATCTTGTTGCTATTTGTTTGCCTGTTAAGCCTATGTTTTAAATTTAGATGAAAAGCAAATTCTGATTTATCATTCCCCTCTTGCCCATTCTTGTTTTTCTAGTTATGGTTCTAATACAACCCTGTTGTACTTGAGGCTCTTATCTCCTATTACTTTGTGGCTTCTGTTCACAGCAGGTTGATGTGGACGTCCGTTGTCTCAAACGGTTTGAAGTACAGCCTCTCCAACAGCCATCCCATGCATGCTATTATGTCAAACTTACGAACATCATGAAAAAGCCTCAAATCTGTAATTTTCAGGGGTGAAAGTGCTTTTTTAAACAAAAATTAAAAACCCAACACTAATCTTCATAGAATCATAGAATTGCGTTGGAAGGAACCTCAGGGATCATCTGGTCCAACCTTTATCTTTTTGATATATGGAAAAAAGCAGGCCTTAAAGTCCGATTCTTTCATATTTCACTGTTATGCCTAAAGAAAAGCAAACTGTTTGAAGTTACTGTATTTCTGCTTTTTTCTTTCTTCAGCTTGTAAAGCAGTTTGGGTTCTCACTGCTACAGAAGCATGACTATAGGAGACAAAAAAATCAACAAAATACTTGAAAACTGATTTTTTTTTTTCCCCTGCCAGTTTTAGAGTATAAAATAGGTGTGAAGTCTTAGGTTTTCACTACTGATAGCTTTAAGTACCCTGTCTGCAGTTCCTGCTGCCCTTGACTGTTGTAAGTAGTTCAGTTTTCCCAAATTCACCCTGTTAAGACTTATGTAATCCTTTCACTTATGTCAATAAATGCTTGTGGGTGTATAGCGACTGAATTCTAGAACATTATCTTAACAGAAATTACCCGCTATTTGTACGCATAAATTGTACTAAGGCATTTTTTTCCTTTTTGATTACATTTTACTAAAAGAAAGTGAGAAAGATTAATTTGTGTTGTTCAATACAACATTTAAATTTTGGCCATAAACTCATTTTATTTAAAAATCTCTGCAGTAACCCATAACATGAATTTAAGCAATGAAAAATACAGAACTGTATTAGTAATGCTGACCTTCATTTATGGATTTAGTAAAGAGGTATGCTGGTATTACAGGTTTGCAAAAAGGGAATTTGCATGTTGCCTTCCCTTGGTTCTGAAGTCTGTAAAATCGAAAATTGCTTTCAGCCTTATCAGTTTTGTTTGCTGTGCAAACCTGCCTGTTGCACAGCTTTGCATTTTCATCACCATAAGCCAAAATAATAGTCTAGAAACATTTTAAAAGCTAAAGTGAAAAATGCAGAATGTTGCTGCTGCTACTGTTATGTAATAAAGCTTTTTCTTCTCTTTCTTCGCACGTTGAAGGCATTCTAGCACAGTGTGTAATAGACATGATAAAACTCTAACAAAGCTCTGGTGCACAGTTGCTTTTTACATTTACTTGAAGATCTACACGTGTGCATGGTTTGCTGTAAAAAATTAGTATGAAAACCCAAGAGACAATAATTTCAAACACCTTGTTCTGCATTGTGCTACATTTCAGTTCAATGCACTAAACAACTTTCGGTGTATATTGTGTAGACACAGAGTTTAAGCTGTTCCTGCATGTGGAAACAAATCAACAGCAGTGACAGCTGAATTAGGAAAGAAAACCTGGGAACAGGAGGAGCTGTGTAGTTGCAGCCCGTGTGAAATGAGTGTGTAAGCATTTGGTGTTCTTCCTGAATGATGTTAAAATTGCAAGATATGTTGCAAATGAAGACTTGTGCAGGACAGTCTTTTCTAGGCAGTTAAATTATGTCCAGGGATAACTGTAAAGTTAAATGCTAATCACCCTTTTAATAGCAGAATTCTGTGGCTGAAGGTATTTTGTTTGGCTTACATTTAATTTAATTTCATTGTCTTGCATATAAAGTTATCTCTGTCCTAATAACTAATTATAGCAAATTCTATAGTTTTCATTTCTAATAACTGAAGCAAAAAGGAGCGTGGTCACTAACCATTGAGCAGTACTCTGCTGTTTGTTTATTGCTTGACTTCTGCTGCTCAAAGGTAGTCCTGAGCTACCTTGCTCATCGGCATGATTCATAATATTTTTCTGTCAGAAACGTGGGCCTTAAAAGCACTCTGTGCATTGATATATTAAAATCCTTTGATACTATGTGTTTAAAATATTATCTGTTTCACTGAGGTGATAGGTTTGGGGAATGCCTATGTGCTGAATTATATGTTGAATTAAATCTACAAATTCAGATGTCTGTCATCGTAGGGAGATTGGGGTTGTAATAAAATTAACATGATAAAATTCTGCCTTGATTTGGCTTGAGCAGAGGCTGTTTGGGATCAGAAAGTCTGTTTTCTGAGGTGATTTTGTTGTAAACAATAAGTGCTAAATGCTGAATGAATTTACATGTGATGAGATGTATTCATATGTCAGTCAGGTTTATATTCTAAAATAATAGTTTATTCTTCCTTATTGCAGCTTCCCAAAATATACTATGAGTACAACATTCCACAAATATTAACTCTGTCATTTAAAGTTGAAGACGTCAGTGTTGCCATGACAATTTTAAACCAAACTGATACGTTTTATACAATCTATAGACTTTTTTCCACAAATTTTCCAAGCAGATGCACTTTTATTAGCTTATATGGAAGTAACTTTCACTATGATTGCGTTAGCAAGAAAACAGGAAAAGCAGAAGTTCAATAGTTGCATACAAAATAGAACAAGAAAATAAGCAGAAAAGTACGCATACAGAAAAGCTGAAAATAACCCACACTAGAAAGAAGCAGGTATATTTATCACCATGCTAATTGCGTTTAATGGAATTTCCTGTTTCATCCCCAAATTTCAGAGGAAATTTGAAGAAGGAAAGAAGTGTACGTGGGGTGTTATATAGGAATAATCCCTGACGATTAGGAGTTCTGTTTCTTAAGCTTTCCTTTCAGTATCACAATGATATTAAATTCTTAGTTGGGCTTTCTTTCCAAAGGGCGCACCCAGAGAGCAAGTTAGTAGCAGCGAAGGGAGAGATAAGAGACACAACACGCAGCACACTTCAGATGGAGTGTGTAGGCAGCCAGCAGTGTATAAGACTCCAGGGGTTTTACTGTAGCAATAAGAAGAACAGAATCAGTTTAAAATTAAGCTGTGAGATAGAGTTTCGTCCATCTGAACACTTGGCAGAAAGATGAGGCTCAGCCTGGAGTGTGCCTGACACAGATCAACAAGCGTTGCTTTTGGAGGTAGCCCCGTGTCAAGGTGCCCAAGGGCTTCAGTAATGTAAAAAATGAAAAAAAACCCCATAAATTATTTTATGAAAAGAATGTTATAATGAAATATAATGGGCACAAACTTGACCATAGGAAGTTCCATCTAAACACGAGGAGGCATTTCTTTCCTTTGAGGGTGGCAGAGCACTGGAACAGGCTGCCCAGAGAGGTGGGGGAGTCTCTGACCCTGGAGACACTCAAAACCTGCCTGAACGCCATCCTGTGCCACCTGCTGTAGGTGACCCTGCTCTGGCAGGGGGGTTGGACTAGATGATCTCCAGAGGTCCCTTCCAACCCCTCTGATTCTGTGAAATTATTCATGTAATGTATTCATATTATTCATGCTAATTATAATGTTAAGAATTTCATCAGCAAATACAACATTGTATTTTTTCCTTCTCTCAAATCATTCTCATTTATGCACAGTCAGATGCTGATCTCTTTCTCCATTCCTGTGCTGAATGGTTAGCGATCTCTCTCCTTGTTTTGGGTTTTGGCCACATTTGCACACTTCAGATCTATCCAAATGAGGACCCTAAGGATGATTTTTATATGCTTCTGAAAGAAGTTTGGATGCCTTCCCTGACTGCTGTTTAAATGTTTGTGTATTACAGGCCTTTCTTGGCCAGGGCAAGCAAAACTGATGTCGTCCCTGTTGGTTAAACCAAAACTGCATCCTGGTTGTGGAAAACAGATCCCCTGTCAGATGGGTGTTAGAAATGTCACAGTTGTACAGTTACACTGCGAGGTGTAGGAGGCTATGTCATTTTGCCTGGCGCTAAGAGTCCTAAAGCTGCCTGTGTATTCTCTGGTTAACCAGTGCTTGGCAAAAGAGAAGGAAAAGTTGGAAAATGGAGGGCACATACGAAGGAAGAATGTGGCAGATGAGCTCAGAACAAAAAAGTGAAATGGGAAAGAAAAGACAAGGGACTGTGGAGATGATCTGTCTTATGAGAACATCAGTTTAGGTTAGCTCTTGGTTTTGGCCAGTGTCTGGTAGAAAGAAGAACTTCAGGTGCATTCTCTTTATAGACATCTGAATTTCTTATATTAACTTGAGGCAGTTCAGTGATGGTTTTTCAGGACATCCCAACTTAAAAATGATTTATAAAAGTGACTACTTGCTTCTTTCAGATCTCTGTGCAGCACCTGAAATACAGTGAGCGCAGCATCCAGCATAGTGAGGGAACTAAGTACACAACTTCCAGAATGCATTGACTTTCACATTTAACAGGTGTGATGCTTCTGCTGATGCAGAACAGCAGCTTTCTAGCGAATCTAATACATCAGCATAATTCCTTCTTTGGATTTGTACTAGCTCTGTCTTTTGTATGGAAGAAGATATGTATGAAAAAAAATCAGGTTTTAAGTGATTACTTGCTTTCCTTCTGGCATTTTGGAGAACGCTCTCTTCTTGTGCTTTCAATTCCCCTTTAACTTATTTGGAGAGATTTTGTTATAGCCAAATAATGCAATTGGCAGAATGCGCTGGGCACCTTATTGTAAAAGAGTATAAATTCTTTGAAAAAGAGTTTCCATTTTCTTCCCAAGTAACTTTTCAAAAAGGCCAATATTTAGAGTAGCAGTTGAAGAGTACTCTCTAGTCTGCCATGGTAGCAGCTACATTTTATTTTATTTCAATTCTGACACATCGATGTTTGGCATTTGTAGGATTCAAAGGATAATCATATTTAAGGAATTATGCCCTTAAAAAAAATGTGTATTTTTTCCATTGCTACTGACAAAGAATGTGTTAGTGATGTTCATTGCTACTATTCCACTATTGCAGACTACGTGTCTTTAGTGCTTTTTTCTTTGTTTTTAAGGCAGAAAATATTGCTGAATAGATTTTCCCACTTATATAATATTTTATTTCAGTAGGAATACATAATTCTTGCTGGATGATATTTTTGCCTGGTTTTAGGTTTCTGTACTTCCTGAACAGTTATGTTGGAAGGACACTGTGGCAATATGGGAGTTGCAAAGAAATTCTTATTCTTTTCATGACTGTTGTTTTTAGAGGTGAAAATATATCCCATTTTAACACTCTTTCAAAGTCATCTAAAGGATGTGATAAAATGGCAAGAAATGAAGATCAGGGACCAGGTCACCATCTGTAACTTTGTCTCTTTGTCTCAGAATTGCAATATAATTGCATTGTGCATTGATGTGCTAGACTTACGACTTGAACAAAGGTCTCATAAACTTCTCCTTAAAGGTGTGAAAAAGGGGAAAAAAAATAACCCCTCATTTTTCCACTTTGTGCTTGTCTGTTTTCCTTCAGCAAAGGAGGGGTATAGTGCTTGAAGAGCATCCAGTTGGACATGAATTATTAATTACTAAGCTTTTTTTTATTGCACAAGCAGGTTGAAATGTTCAAAGTAACTTTTTTCTTAGACTCTGCTTGTTTCAAGTGCTTACTTAATGTCTTTGAAGCTGGGCTATTGGTTTCTTGAATTGCCTTTCATTCCTTATTATCTTCTGTTATTTGTTAGTATTGCAATGGGATCTGTAATTTTGTTACTGGTAGAGACTCTGTGATAGAGGTGATCTGAACCTGATCTGTGTATACTCCTCCTCTAAATATCCCTCTACTATGGCTTCTCTCCCCAGAATCATAGAATCATAGAATGGTTTAGGTTGGAAGGGACCTTAAAGATCATGTAGTTCCAACCCCCTTGCCGTGGGCAAGGACACCTCCTACTAGACCAGATTGCTCAAAGTCTCATCCAACCTGGCCTTGAACACTTCCAAGGATGGGGCCTCCACAGCTTCGCTGGGCAACCCGTTCCAGTGCCTCACCACTCTGAGTGAAAAATTTCTTCCTGAGATCTAATGTAAATGTACCCTCTTCCAGCTTGAAGTCATTACCCCTCGTCCTATCACCACATGCCCTTGCAAAAAGTCCCTCTCCAGCTTTCTTGTAGGCCCCTTTCAGATACTGGAAGGTTGCTGTAAGGTCTCCCTAGAGCCTTCTCTTCTACCAGCTGAACACTCCAACTCTCTCAGCCTGTCTTCATAGCAGAGGTGCTCTAGCTCTCTGACCATCTTCATGGTGATCCTCTGGGCTTGTTCCAACAGGTGCATGTCCTTCTTATGCTGGGGGCTCCAGAGCTGGTCACAGTATTCCAGTTAGGGTCTCACGAGAGTGGAGTAGAGGGGCAGATCACCTCCCTCGACCTGCTGGCCACACTTCTTTTGATGCAGCCCGGGATACAGCTGGCCTTCTGAGCTGCAAGCGCCTATTACCGGCTCATGTTGAGCTTCTCATCTGCCAACACCGCCAAGTCCCTCTCCTCAGGGCTGTTCTCGATCCATTCTCCTCCCAGCCTGTATTTGTGCATGGGATTGCCCTGACCCATGTGCAGGACCTTGCACTTGGCCTTACTGAACTTCATGAGGTTGGCACGGGCCCACCTCTCAAGCCTGTCCAGGTCAAATGCTGCGTTGCTACCTACCTTTTCTTGTTCCTGTACTTCTGCAGAGTAATCTTACATTTATTTTACTTCCTTCCCCAATGTGCTTCATCTAGTTCTGTTGACCAACATATATTACATCTTAAACCAGAAGTGCAATGTTGTCTGGCTTCCATGGCCTCTAACTGTATGAAGAACTCTTCTACACTTTTTTGGAAAAACCCAAAATTTTGTTTTAAGATTGTCCACTGACTTACTGTAGCCTGATGGACAAACCTTGGGTGGCTGCACTAGGAGCTTACATTGAATGAGTGATGTATGCACATGATTCCACTTGTATAGATAGCCTGCTCAGTAATATTAGATGCGAAGACATTTTTTAATCTTTTCCACTGTTTCCCTTCACTTTGAGGACTTTTAATTTTGAATGCTGAAATACTACTGTTGGATTTCGTGGAAGCACTGGGAGAACTCTCTGGTGCAACTGGGAAATCTTTCTCACCATTCTTTTGGCTGACTCGAATTTTGCCAATGTCTGGTTGGTTGGTTTGTTTTTTCCTTTTCCTTTTTTTTTGTTGCATTTGTAGCTTGTTTTTTTAAGTCTCCTGAATTATGCTTGTTTTCATTGACTCCACTCAAGGTCACGTGTTAGACTTTATACTACTTCAGACCTACTGTTAGGTTTGAGTCAGTGAATTATGAATATTTTTTCATATTGTGTCAGAACATGATGCAGAAAAGTATAATTCCTGAAGAACAGCAACATAATTTCTTTTTGGTCTTACTGAATTACCATTTGAAATGTACTGATCTTCTGTTGGTCGTGACTGTACCAGGAGAAACCAAATCTGGTCTTCAGACAGCACTTACTTCTTTAAAGTTTACTGCTTTTTAGGTGAGCATTCTCTTTTGGGTCCCAGGTGTCTTATTGTATATAGCACTTTATCCACTGTTGAAGAAAGATATCATCCAGCCCGTTTAATAAAATTAATATTTATTTCATCACTAGACAGAATTCTTGACTTGTGTTCCTGTGACATAAGGGACTTGTTTAAGAGCATCTGTAGAGTATTTTGAAGGTGTTTTGAAAAGTACTATTATTTAAAACAAGTCGTGCATAACAAACCAGGAATTTTTCCATGACTACTTCTAAGTGCAACCAGAGCAAAATAGTAATGGTATTCTGTGCGGCATGTGATATTCCTGATATCCAAGGTTGCTTTGATTTCAGTTCTTCCTTTTCTTTGTAGTCTGCCAGCTGTCTTGTTTCATGTGTATTTGCATTCTCATGGTGCTTTTGTTAATAACAAAACGGTGCCATTCTGTAGGTAGTGCTTGTTGGTGTTTCTTCTACTGAAGCTCCAGTTTTACCTTTCTTATGCTTATATGACAGAAGAAGAGAGACTTGATTTTTGACACCCAAACCACTAAATACTTTTTCTACAGCTCAGTATTCTCCTGTTTGTTTTAAATATAGATTACAGCATTTTAGTAAAATAGAATGAGAACAGAGTTGAAGTATTGAACTGTTGATTTTAGTTTGCAGTGGCTTCCAGTAGGAAATGCACATAAGCAGTTAAATGTATTACAGCTAAATAAAGTAATATTAAGGAGGCTGCTTCTTGGTTGGTTGGTAATGAAAGTACTGAGCATATACAAAATAAGCTATTGGTCTGTGTTAGAGAACTGCAGTGTGCAGGAAAAGCAAGAGTTGTTGTCTGTGTTTTGGGGGGGAAAATTACTTATCTATGCTACAAAATAAAGTCTTAAATTCTTTTAATATGAGATTATCTACACAAACTATGCCTCGGATATTTGGAAGATTTTCTTTTATTTGGAAACTGTGTTTCAATTATGATAGTGTGCCTTCAAAATGCCTTGAGCTAGCATTAGTCCTTTGCTAGGGCTACCCCAGTCAGTATTGTGAAATATAAGGATTTGTTGTGAAGACAGTTCTACCATTTCCTTAGCAATTCTTGGAGCAAAACTACTCATACATAAATCTGCCAAGACTCTGAAGGAACAGCACCTCCACTATCAAGAAATCCGTGTAGTGTACTGGTTTTTTTTCTCCCTGTCATTTTGATGAGGCGATTACTGAAACTGTTCAAGGTAAAATTACAGTCAAGTATAGCATAAAAGTATTGCAGCACTGGGATTTCATTTAAAGAGAAAAACTTGAAAAAATTCTTTTTACGTTTGCTTTAGCTGTATGTGTTGAATATTTAGGGTATTAATGGCACATAATTTTAAAGTCACGTGGAGCAGCCAAAGCTGAAAATAGAGAAATACTTTCCTAAGTCCTTTTGAAAAGTTAATCTTTACAATCAAGACTTGCTAAGTCTTGATTTAGGCAAGATGCTGTGGGATTTGTTTGTCATCAAAATAAAAAAAGATGGATAAAGCCTAGTGATCTGTGTGTGTGTGTGTATAAAAAAGTGTTCTGTGAGTTTTGAAGCTTAGTGAAACCTACTGTCATTTGGGCTTGAGTCCTATGACCTGCATACTTTTCATGCTTTCCTTTCCATTCATTGTCTGTTGCTGCTCTTGCCGTAAGCCCACCTTCTTACCCCTGTCACTTTACATCACCTTCAGTTCCTCCCATTCCTATCTACAGCCTCCATCCCTCCCAAATATCGTCTAGATGAGCCGTATCCAGCTTGTGTGGGTTTCCACCAATAAGGTCCTGTAAGATACTGCTGACCCTCAAGCATGTCTTCATAACAAGTTTAGTATTTTCAGAGTTTCCTTTTAAATGTGGCACATTTAACTAAAACATAGCAATTAATGAGCAAAGAAAAAAACCTGTGGATCATTCAGCCCTGTTTCTGGTAATGTGCTAGTTGTGTCCGTTATCCATATCTAGCAACCGGTGCACTCAAGAAAGACTAAATATTGAAGACAAAGACTGTTTTCTTCACAAAATGGCTTAGTACAGTTCACGTGATAAGAATAACTGTTAGCATGTTTTCACAGAATATGAATGTGAGGTGCAGAGTCATGGTCTAGTTATTTCACAAGAGATGATTTAATGGATAATGATAGTCATAATAGAGGAGGAGGGGGAAGACTGAAATAAAATTTATGGTTATATATGATTTAAAAAGTTGTGCATCTCTTTAAAGCTGAAGTTATGTCAAGATAATATTGAAATACCTCACCCTTAACTTGAGATGGACTATAGTAATACACTTTTGTCACTGCTGTCACACATCTATGTTTTAAAACCTGTGCTGTCTAGGAGTGTGTGTGACCGCTCTCAGGAGATGTACCTGATGCCCGCGTGTGCTGCAAATGCCATATGGAAGGAAGCAATGCTACTGCTTCCCTACTTTATGCTTTTCTCAAAGAGGATAAAACAAAGAGCTAAGTATTTTTTCTTGCTTATTTGTATGTACATTTTTCTGTGTATCTTTTCAGCTCATGGAAAAAACTGACAGAGAGTACTACACTCTGGATGACATGTTTGTTTCCAAAGCAGCCAAAAGAGCGCGCAGTGGGGAAGAGGAAGAAATACAAAGACGAAAAGCAATACGTGAGCACCAGCAGCTTGCTGCACGCATGGAAAAGTGCCCATACTGCTTTGATAGCAGTGAACTTTCTAAGCATCTTATTATTGCAATTGGCACCAAGGTAAGAAAATAGCAATTTAACACAAATGCAAAAATAAAAAAGAAAAAAGGAAGGCAGTGTTAATGTTAGAGTGCCTATGTTTAAGAACAAAATTACTTCTATGAAATGATTTATTGTGCTGCATTTTATTTTCCTTGCTTTTCCAATTGATCTCACAAATTCCTCAAGGGTGAGGGAGAAAAAGATATAAATCTGTTGTGAATTATAAAGCTAATCTTTGATATCAGAACTTCAGTCTTGTGGATTTGTGGAAGACAGGAGCAATAATGAAAGATCTGAGTGCAGAGATTAGACTGTAGGTGGATTTGTGGAAGACTAAATCACACTGTACTGGAGGAAATTTGAACTGGTGAAGAATTGTAACTCAATCATGTCAAAGAAAATTAAGTGGAGAATTCCATTTTTAAGCCTAACATCCATTGAAATAGACAGGAATTCGGTATGGGGAACTTTCTTGTTTCTGTTAATGCTTTTAAAAGTTGCATAAATATTTGGATTTCTAACATATGAAATGTTTCAGTATAGGCTTTTTTGTGATTCTTTCTCCACAGTTTTCATTTATTAGTGATGTTTTGCATTTGATTTGAAACTTCTTATAGGCCAAGGAATGAAATGCATAGATATGTATTATGGTACATCACGCTTATTTTTTTATATAGATAGATGATATCTATATAAAAATGCATACAGATATGTATCTGCGTGTGTATATATCTGTGTATAGGTATGTGTTTATATATCTAATAGATAAATATACAGATATATCTGTATCTGTATGCATTTATATATTATATTTTATTAAAATGCATACAGAGATGTATAACTATATAAAAATGTAATGGACTAAACAATATAATTTCATAATAGTTAGGAAACTGGTTGGTCTATAATGCTGATATTACTGCCTTATTGGTGGAGCTGCTGTCTGGATACTGCTAGTTCTTTGGAGCTACTGATGGATAATGGGATCTTTTTAAAAACACTGAAATTGCTAGTACCTTGCTGTAATTAGAAAGCAATGGCTTCTATTGGTTTGAATTTTAGCAAATTATGTGTTTCTTAGCCTTAGCAATGAGAAGGTTTTTAACACTAGAAAAATGGGCACTTCTGGTTTTGTTTGCTTTTTATAGGTATACTTGTCTCTACCAAGCTACCAGTCCCTTACTGAAGGTCACTGCCTGATAGCCCCTCTACAGCACCATACTGCAGCCACCCTTTTGGATGAAGACATCTGGGAAGAAATCCAGGTCAGCTGAGAAACTGTCTCATGTTCTAACATTTTTGTGAAATAATGTTATTTTGAAGAATAATATCCTTGTTATAAGTACCTATTTTCATCATTTCAAGCCTGGCAGCTCTTTTCTGATTCCGCTAAGGGGCAGAACATTCTCACATTATGGATGAAAATTAGTGGTCAAAAATTGAAAAAGGGAGATGCAGGGTAAACACTGAAGAAAAGTTCTCATTTGTAAGCACTAGAAAAAGTTGCCTGGAATGCTGCAGAACCTCTGTTGTTGGAGGTCTTTGAAACCAGGTTAGAGGAACATCTCTCGGGGTGATGTAGGTACAGCTGATCCCTTATAGGAAGTGGAATAACTGGCTTGGCAGTCAGGATTGCCTTGGGAGTGCCAAGGATTGTCAGGGCAGAAAGACCGCTTATAATGAAACACAACCTGAAGATACGTTGTTTACATATCTTCAGGTTTTTGAGGATAATCTGGATTTTGGGTGAATGTCAATTGGGAGAGAACTATCTCATTCTTCTTCAAATCTGTGAGGTCCCTGTTAGAATCCAATTTCCTACTTTTCTGAAAAGAATGAAGTGCCAAGCATGATAGGTCATGTTTTCCAACTCTCATGAAGACATTTTGAAGTTTCTGAGTTCTGTTTTCTTTGGAAAAGGAAGATCAAGGGAGGAATGTAACAAGGTTCTGCCTAAGAGATTGACAGTGATTGGTCTTCCCCCTCCGCCGTCAGGATTATTACAAGGAAAACAACTTGGAACCCCTCATATCAAAATATTGCATGCTATTTCAGACTAGAGAAAGGCATCCTCACTTTCAGTTGCTTAGCTTTAAAAGCAGGTTAGTTCATGAGTTTTAAATGGTTTAAGTAACATTGATCATGCCTCAAGCCTGGCAGATGGATCCTCTGACTTTCCAGATTTGCTCCCCACATTGATTCACATGACTGATGTAATTTTTATACAATATTTCCTAGTAAATTATGCTCCTCCCAAGCAACAAGGGAAAGGAGTTCTTTTGCGTATGACAGAAATGCCCAAGAAAGTTCAATAAGAAGCAAATGCAACAAATAGGGATCAGGAGGAACAACAGAACACAGAGAAAAGTGATAAATATGTTTATTCTATATCTTCTATTTATCCTAACATCTCTTATATAAATAGATGGTAATTTTTCTAAATTTGTATGAGAAGGAAAATAAGATAAAGACAAGATAAGAAAATGCAGTTACTGTATTCAATGCTAGTCTCTTTCTTGCTCGAAAGGGCAACTAGTTCATAAAACCATTATCCATTGAGTCTGTGAATACATTCATAGGCAGTTTAAACATTTCTTTGCAACAAAGTACTTTGGATGGTGGGGGACACAGATTTTTTTTTTTTTTTATTTTTTCTTCTTTTTTCTTGCAGCTTCTATGTAATTCAGTAGGAGGAGTCTGGAGGGCTTTAGCAAGAGTATAAGCATACATTTACTCAATGACTAAACTAGCTTTCTGATGCCAGAGCCATATTTTATATTGCTGTTGAGGGGGAAAAAAAAATTATCACACTTTAAATATTCATAAAATGTTTTATTGAGCACATGTTTTAGCTAACTATTTTTGCTAGGTTATCTTTTTAAGATATGTTGAAATAAAGCAAAAAAGGTTCTTTTATACTGTAGTAAAGTCCTGTATGAGTCATGGTACAGTGATCTGTTCACTGGGCAATATCTTCTAGCAATATCTTTCATCGGTTGCGTTAGGGGGTGGTGGTAGCGTTTTCTTGTCACACCATGGAGCAGCTTATATGTGAGGAAAAATTCGGGGCACAAGGGCCTGCTTTGGAGAGCTTAAATACCTGGTTAAGATATGTATTTGGCCGAGTTTGATTCATACTGTGCAAGATGACACAGGGGTGGGGACAAGAGAACTCAATTTCTAGTCCTGTTGCATTGAAAACCTGGTAGTGATTTGTTTTCCATCTGTTTTACTTCAGTACTTGCTGATGTTTATGAATATGTGTATTTGTTTATGCTTGTTTGATTCGTCTACTCTCCATTTACGTTAACATAGGAAATCTTAAACCTTTAGATGGGATTAGCCTTTTAATTGTGGTGTTTGTACTTCTAATTGTTAATTGAAAAAATCAATGCAAAAAGGACAACCTATGAGTTACGTGAGTCATAGAGCTATGGTACCTGTGGTCTATGATGCTCACACAGTTTTAGTGATTTCTTGGCTTACAGTGTGGAAATGGTATAGGGAGCATGTATAATACAAAGATCCTAATTTTTAAAAAGCAGTTTTGAAGATCTTGAGACACTTTCGGAAACATTCACCCTGTCACAAAGTCAGATCTTTTGTGCATTTGAAAACAAGTCCGAATGAGTCTCAGAAATCATCCCTTGTGCTTGATAATTTAGTTCAGCATCTACATTGTAAGCTATAGAATGATGCTGTTGCATATCTTGGGTGCAGATACCAATTGCCAAGAGTCAGGGAGCAGCAAGAGCAAGGTGCTCCACAGGAAAGGCAAGGCAGGGGTGGAAAGTGACGGGTAAGGCAGGTGGGGGAAACCACCTCACTGATAAGGCGCAGTCCCATGGTACCCAAGCCAGAAGAAGAGAGCAGGTCCCATGATGGTAGACATGGTCAGCCACAGCCCAGTGATGGCCAGACAAATCTGCAGTGATGAGTTAGGCTGAAGGTCAAGTCAGGGTCTAGATCAGCCAGGCACGTGGCTGGGCACAGGCATCCCTGAAACTTAGCTCAGGCAAAAAGTGAGAGCCTGAGCTTAATTGCAGCTCCTAAGTGAAAGAGGGCCAGGCCTCCACTTCACACACCTTTCCCCCCCCCGCCCCGCCGCAATCCCTTTCCACTGTGTCTGATCCCAGCTTATAGCTGCATCATGTCAGAGCTGCCCGTCTGCATGGGCAGCCAGAGCCTCGGCTGGTAGAAGAGGCTGGAGAGCCTGTTGAGCATGTGCAGGGCCTTGATGCTGGAGCTAGCAGAATTATAAGTTGAAATACACTTTGAATAGGTGCAGCACCTAATCTCTAATGGGAACTGGTAAGTGTATGTTGAGACCAGATGTACTACAGTATTGAATTTGGTTAGCTTCCATACAGTGAAGATGGTGGTTATAGCCATGGCTTTCTTTTGAGGCAACGTTAGTATTTTCCTTAAAGGTCAAGTAGGCCTAGTGGAAACGTCTTTTTCTTCTTTTTTTTTTAAAGAAAAAAACCAACAAACAAACCACGTCTGTGTAATTATTGAAGGAATAGTGGAAGGACAATGGTATCTGGAGTCAACAAAAGCCAAGACATTAACTTAGAAATTGCAAGCTTGGGACCTACTGTTAAAGCCATGTTGTTTTATGGAGCATCACAGTTCAACATAGTTTTAATTTCAACTGTAAAAATATGCAGTATTTATTAACACTGAGTTTGTAGTGTTAATTGTAATGCATATTTCACAATAGTTTTCTAGACTTCCTATGTTTGTATTGCAGGAAATATAGTTTCCATTAAATTGTTGAATAATACGGAATTTTCTTCGTGTGATTGCTGCTGTTATCCATTTTATTATGAGGTTGTTAATGAATATAATATCTTAGTGAAATAATACAAAATATTATACCTTAAAGCTTTGTAAAGTTAATTCAACTTACATGTTTGGTTTTTTTCTTTAAACAGATGTTCCGAAATGCATTGGTGAAAATGTTTGCAGCTAAAGACTTGGACTGTGTGTTCCTGGAAACAAACATAAGTATGAAGAAACGGTATCACATGGTATATGAATGCATTCCTCTTCCAAAAGAAGTAGGAGATATGGCTCCAATCTACTTTAAGGTACATGAAAATGCTTTTTCTCTAGGTCATTTGAATGGGTTTATCATAATTCATCTATTTCTGGAAAACTTTTTTTGATATTCAAGTACCATGTTTTGAAAAGATGGATTCTTTGATCCTGCTTCTTGATCCATTCTTTGATCCTATTCCTTCATCTTAAAACAAATCCTGTGAGGTAATTCTGTTTTTCAAGTAGTCAGTGGAAGAGCTGTATGTCACTTTGCAGTTGCTTCAAGTCTGACTGCGCTGACAAAAACTGGAAGATGAGAGAAGATGAGTAGTTTCGTGAAGTGCTGTAAGGATTGCAATACTTCTCACTTAAGTCCTGTAGTATAAACTTAAAACCCCATACACGTGCCTTGGCAAGCATAAAATGGGAAAATAATGTCAAGTGTTTTAAGAAATACCAATATATAATGTTTCTTCCCCATTTTATTTCAGTAAGCCCAAATTTTACTTGTGTCTTAGGTCTCTGATGATCATTAGGCAGCATGATAGATATTTTTTTCTACATCTTTTCTGGTCTCTTTCCACTGACCCTGTAAGGAAAGGCTCATTGAAGCTTCTGCCTGGAGTGCAGGCCTTTCAACTTTCAGAGACTGGATCATGATTTGCCTTTTATAAGTAAATTATTTTATTTGTTCTTTGAAACATTATTTTTGTTTTCTGGAAATACATAATGTGATTGGTTTTTGATGAAGTGGAGCAGTCGGTATGACAAAACAGCTATGCAGTAACTTCTACCACATTTGAAACTCTCCACCTGGTCGATTTCGTTGCTGTGCTTCAAGTGCTGGTAAAACTTGTGTTTTGTCTGAATACTAAAGGAAAGACCAAGTACAAGATTTAATGCAATGTCATTTGCATAAAACTTTCAGAAGTTTCCACCATTAAAATACACAGCAAATGAAATCTAAAAGGTACCTACACTGTACCACACTATACCCACTTGCATGCTATGAAGGATAGAGAGGCACCTTAAAAGGTTTTTAAGCACAATCCACCTTCTAAGCTGGATTCTTCTCTTAATGTTTAAAAAAGAAAAAAGAAAGAAAAAAGGATAATATAATGTAATGAATTCATAAGAGGTTTTGTAAGAGCTTAGTAAAAAGAAAATGTGACCTTTTAGTTGAAACTTGTTAGAGATAATTTGTGTCAGGCAAAAGTTAAATTTAAAAAAAAAAAAAGAGGAATAGGATTAAGTGAATTTGAGGATATTATACGATGCCTTTATAAAGTATGTAAATTCTGAAAATCAGAAAGGTTGCCAAAAATAAAGTGACTTTGTTAAGAAATAATTGGTACTTGCAGTACGATGTACTTCACTACATTGTAAAGTTAGTTCTTTGCTTGCTGTATGAAGGACTATTTTCACATTTAGATAAAATGGTTTTACAGAAAGCTATAATGGAGTCTGATGAAGAGTGGTCTGTGAACAAGAAGTTAATTGATCTTTCTTCAAAAGATGTTCGGAAATCTGTAAGTAATGACATGTATTGAACACTGAATTTCTCAGCAAATTCTTCTCATCTTTTTTCATTAACTGTTTCAAAGAGAGAAGAAAGGGAACACAATTAGATTAGCGGATCAGGAGATGTCATAGGCATGATGAGAATTAAAAGTCTGATTGAACTCCTAACTGACATTAGGGAAAAGATTCCCGTTTATTTCAACAATAGGTGGACTCAGCTGCAAGCATTGGTTGAGAACAAAGCTGGCACTTTGAGGACATGTACCAGCATAATTTTCTTGATTAACTTTAAGAATTAAGGTAGATCAAAGATTTGCAAATTACTTTTCTGGAAAAAATATGATGTCTTTTTCATTGACCTAGAACAGCCTTTTGTGTTGCTAAGTTTATGAAGCGAAAATATAAATAGCATTTTAAGTCTTTTTTTCTAAACCAAGGAAACAGTACACTATCTGTCTCCTGGGTACTAAACTGAAACATCTTTGTATATACAAATCTTAAAGGAATAATGCTGAAACTGTTAGGTTCAAAGATTGTTCCATCTTTTTAACACTAAAATGGAAGATGTGTGGTATGTAGACTTTACCACAAGTAGCACCTTTGCACTGAAAAAGTCGTAGTTTACAAGAAAGAGGAGATGGGTTTTAATAATGAGATACGAATCCCGATATGACAAAGAGAAATGAAATGTGGAAGAGTAAAGGATTGGGTGGCTTTATAGTAGGAGAGGTTTTGTATATTGTGATGACTCTTGAACTAAACCAACACTGGCAGCAAATGTAGCAAAAAGCATTATTTATTCTGCCACGTAAGCTGAAATGTCATATAAATGCAGTGGGAGTCAATTATGGGTCACCTTACGGTGAGGCTTCACCTGGAAAATTTGGGTCTGGTTTTGGGCACAGCGTTTTAAGACAGTTGCAGAAGAGGAGAGCGTAGGTTAGAAAACTGAAGAAACTGTTTTCATGGTGGTGCAGTCTAAGAAAGAAAAGACTGAAATGGGTGTCATAGTGATGTAATGGTAATTTTCTGTATATAGGAGATGTTTTAAAGAAGATAGTACTTAGTTGTTCACTAGCGCTATTGGGTGCAGACAAGAAGGAATTCAATTAATTTGTAGCAAGGACTTAGGGAATTCTTTAAACTTAAGGTTGATGGAAACAGAAAACAAAATAGGTATGTTTTGGATATCTTCTGCTCATTGGTGTTTCAGAACAGGGAAAGCCAACATCTGTCACAAATAAATTAAGTATAATTTTCTTGTGATCATGAGAAGATCGAGTTCAGGATTATGTGCAGTAGGCATAAAACGACAAGTAGGGTTGCAACCTTGGACTTCAGGGGGGCTAACTTTGATCTCTTCAAGAAACTGCTTGGAGAAATCCCATGGGTTAGGGCTCTAGAGGGTAGGGGGCTCAAGAGAGCTGGTTGGTATTCAAGCATGACTTCCTCCAAGCTCAGGATCAGTGCATCCCTAAGAATAAGAAATCAGGCAAGGGAAGCAGGAGACCTGCATGGTTGAGCAGGGAGCTTCTGAAAAAGCTCAAGTGGAAGAAGGAAGTTTACACTAAGTGGAAGAAGGGACTGACCACTTGGGAAGATTACAAGAATGCTGCCAGAGTATGCAGGGACGAAACGAGGAAAGCCAAGGCCTCCTTGGAATTATATCTGGCAAGGGATGTGACATCCCAGGAAGGGATTCTTCAAGTCAACAGGAAGGGTTTCTTCAAGTACATTGGAGGAGGCAAAAGGAAAACTAGAGAAAATGTGGGCCTACTGTTGAATGAGACGGGAGCCATGGTGACAGATGATGCAGAGAAGGCAGAATTACTTGAATGCCTTCTTTGCTTCAGTCTTTACTGCTCAGGCCAGCCCTCAGGAGTCCCAGACTTTACAGGTAACAGAGAAAGTCTGGAGGAAGGAGGACTTTCCCTTGGTTGAGGAGGACCAAGTTAGAGACCAGTTAAGTAAACTGGACATCCACAAGTCCATGGGTCCTGATGGGATGCACCTGCGAGTGCTGAGGGAGCTGGCAGGAGTCATTGCTGGGCCACTCTCCATCATCTTTGAAAGGTCCTGGAGAACAGGTGAGGTGCCTGAAGACTGGAGGAAAGCCAATGTCGCTCCAGTCTTCAAAAAGGGCAAGAAGGAAGACCTGGGAAACTACAGGTCAGTCAGCCTCACCTCCATCCCTGGAAAGATGATGGAACAGCTCATTGTAGGTGTCATCTCAAAGCATCTGGAGGAAAAGAAGGTTATCAGAAGTAGCTAACATGGATTCACCAAGGGGAAGTCATGTCTGACTAATCTGATAGCCTTCTATGATGGTGTGACTGGACAAATAGATGAGGGGAGGGTGGTGGATGTTGTCTACCTTGCCTTCAGCAAGGCTTTTGACACTGTCTCCCACAGCATCCTCATAGGCAAGCTTAGGAAGTCCGAGTTAGAGGAATGGACAGTGGGGTGGATTGAAAACTGGCTGGCAGAGAGAGCTCAGAGGGTTGTGATTAGTGGCACAGAGTCTAGTTGGAGGCCTGTGACAAGTGGTGTTCCCCAGGGGTCAGTACTGAGTCCAGTCCTGTTCAACATATTCATCAATGACCTGGATGAAGGGACAGAGTGTACCATCAGCAAGTTTGCTGATGCCACAAAACTGGGAGGTGTGGCTGACACACCGGAAGGCTGTGCTGCCATTCAGCGTGACCTGGACAGGCTGGAGAGTTGGGCAGAGAGAAACCTCATGAAGTTCAACAAGGGCAAGTGTAAGGTACTGCACCTGGGGAGGAATAACCTCATGCACCAGTAGAGGTTAGGGGCTGACCTGCTGGAAAGCAGCTCTGTGGAAAGGGACCTGGGAGTCCTGGTGGACAACAGGATGACCATGAGCCAGCAATGTGCCCTTGTGGCCAAGAAGGCCAATGGCATCCTGGGGTGCATCAAGAAGAGTGTGGCAAGCAGGTCAAGGGAGGTTCTCCTCCCCCTCTACTCTGCCCTGGTGAGGCCTCATCTGGAGTCCTGTGTCCAGTTCTGGACACCCCAGTTGAAGAAGGACAGGGAACTGCTGGAGAGGGTACAGCAGAGGGCTACAAAGATGATTAGGGGACTGGAACATCTTTCTTCTGAGGCAAGGCTGAGGGACTTGGGTCTTTTTAGTCTGGAGAAGAGAAGGCTAGGAGCAGATCTCATCAGTGCTTATAAATACTTAAAGGGAGAGTGCCGGGAGGATGGGACCAGCCTTTTTGCAGTGGTGCCCAGTGATAGGACAAGAGGTAATGGGCACAAACTTGACTGTAGGATGTTCCATCTGAACATGAGGAGGACCTTCTTTCCTTTGAGGGTGGCAGAGCAGTGGAACAGGCTGCCCAGAGAGGTGGCAGAGTCTCCAACTCTGGAGACATTCCAAACCCGCCTGGACACCGTCCTGTGCAACCTTCTGTAGGTGACCCTGCTGTGGCAGGTGGGTTGGACCAGATGATCTCCAGAGGTCCCTTCCAACCCCTGTGATTCTATGATTCTTGACACATAGTAGAACATCAGGACGTTTGATTTCTTTAAGAATCTTCTTAGCCATACATTTTTGTGACTGTATTATATATCCATTTGAAGGTAGGCCAGTTTACAGATTAAGTCATGACACTTCTTTAAATTAATAAAATGCATCTGAGTGTAAATTGTTACACAGTTGTGTGATTTTAACATTATTTTAGGGTAAAAGAAATGCCTGTAGCCTTCAGGAAGATATGAGAGTATAGTTTAGAGACCGAGGTGAGGTTTGGGAAGTTGGAGAGTTGTATTAAGAGATGGTGGTGGCCTGGAAGGATGGTCAGACATGGCTGAGACATCATCTAACAGGCAGATTGTGTGCAGAAATTGGGACTATGGTGTCCAGAGGCAGAGCCTAAGCATCCAGCCCTTGCACAGCACCAAGGCCTTCTCTGCTTCTCCATCAGCTGCCTGCAGTGAGGGACCTGGGGGTGAGCATCAGGCTAGGAGAGGACACAGCCAGGAGAGCTGACCCGCCAGCAAGCACTGTTCAGCAATAGCCAAAGCACTGTTATCAACACTGGTTTAGTCACCAGTCTAAAACACAGCGCCATACAAGCTGCTGTGGAGAAAATTAACTCTATCCTAGCCAGACCGGATACATTGCTAGACACAAATAAGAAAAAGCTGACACTTTCCTTAAGGTGTCACCCACAGACCCATTTTTTCCCTTGTGTAATGATTTTTTTAGTTAATTTAAAATGTTTAATGTTTCTTGCTATGCAACACTGCCCCTCCATATTTAATTATTTTTTGAGTGAATTTTCAAGCAATATATGGAATATGCCTTGTGAAAATTGCCCAGTTATTTGGACTGTAGCAGAGGAAATACTTATGAATTTGAGGCTTTGTAAATCTTATCTGTACAGGAATATCCTCAACATTTAAAAGAATGGAAAATAACTTGCTGCGGAAAACAGCAGAAATTACATGCAATACTGTAGCAATAAATGAACATGCTTTCGAGGCACTTCTTGCTCTGTCAGACTGAAGGGTCTTTCCTTGTGGCAGGATAACCAGTGTCTCCTCTGTAGGCTGACAGAATTATAATTATCTATTTCGGCAAGTTAATGATAACTTCTAGTCGTGTAGTGGGGTTTTCTGGTAGTGTATTCTCCATAGAGAGGTTTCCCCTTCCCCCTCAGTATCAACATTTCCTCTGGGTAAGTATTTCCTGTTATCAAACAACACCTCATCTTTAAATGCAACTTTTCTACTCACCCCATATAATTCAGAGGCATGGAGTCAGGAAGGCATTTGCTCAATGTGCATGCTGCTGCCTGGTCCCTCCCTGTCTCTTACCTGGTGCTGTAGCGGTGCCCTCTGGAGGTTCTGCCACCAGAACCATCTTTTCAGTTTTCAGTGTCTGTTTATCTAGTTGTTGTGTGGTGTTCTTTCCCCTTACCTGTTTATTTTACTGTTTCTCTGCAGCAATTCTATAACTTGGTCTGAGAGGTGGTTTAAAATAAAATGTGATACCATGAACTGTAAAACCACTTCCAAATTCATGAAGTTGTGGGGAGGTTAACTAAATGCCTACAGTCTGTTAAACATCTAAAAATGTGGTTTTGTGTGTATAGGTTCCTAAAGGATTACCATACTTTTCTGTGGACTTTGGCCTTCAAGGAGGATTTGCTCATGTCATTGAAGATCAACACAAGTTCCCTCATTACTTTGGAAAGGTATTGTCATGTAAAAGGTCAATTTACCGATTATACTCTGTTTTGTAAAATTTAAGTAATTAAAACAGATGCTGCCAGAACAGTCACTTGAATGTACCTTATGCCAGTTTATTAGCTGGCTTTTCTTGGTGAGTCATTAAAACTTAGCTTGTTGAATAAAGGAGTAGTTGATTCCTTCACTGACTGATACTCAGAATGTGATTCCAGATCCACGGGTTTTTTTTAATTAATAGGAATTCTAAATATTTGACATTGAGTCTAATAGATGGAAAATATTTGCATCTATTTACAAAGAAGGAAAAAAAAGGGCCATAATATTCTCACATAGGTGCACTGGCTTCTGCTTGTATAAACTAGGGTGCATAGACACACAAACTCACAGACAACTCCTAGTATAATACGTGAGTGGTTAAATTACTCCACGTAGTATAGAAAGTATGGTATATACAGGAAGAGCTGCAGTAAAATCTTCCTTACTTTATTATGTCACAGCAGTCATTTCTTGAAAGAGTCAATGTTGCAAAAACATGAAGAGTGATTGCAGAGAAATCTAATTTATTTCAAGAAGAGTTAAGAGCGAAGTGGGCAGGTTTTTTTTTCTGAACTTTTCTCTTTTTAGTCACAAATGTACTAATTTATTAACAGTCTTGCAATGTTAGGATATTTACGCAGTCCATTGCTATGCTGTACTTAAAAGAATTTTGCTGAGGCAAACATCTAATAACTACAGTTCTAATATTTGAATTGGTATATTTTTCAGAATTTCTAGTTTTAGTAAATAGCACTCAAAACAGTGACAAATAATCTCATCATTTGAAAATATGTATTTCTATATTCTATGGTAAAATAGTGTTAAGTAATATGGCAATTTTGCATTTATCATTATGTATCTTTGTTCTACTTGCAAAGGAAATCATTGGTGGCATGCTGGACTTGGAACCGCGGCTCTGGAGAAAAGGAATCAGACAGAATTTTGAGGATCAGAGGAAGAAGGTGTTGCAGTTTGCACAGTGGTGGAAACCATATGACTTTACCAAAAAGAAAGAATGAGTCCATCCCTGCAGTCAAGGACTATATAAGCCATAAATTATATTAAAGGATATTTCATATGTTAAGAATAACACCAGTGTGTTGTGTATCGCTAATATATTTTAAAACCAAGGATATTGTTTAGTTGCTGATTACCTGTTTCTGGTTTAGACACTGTGGATCACCTGAACCTGGAAGCCTGACAAACCACAAGTGTACAGTGTTTTCAGTTTTTAATTTTTTAGCTGGGCCAAAAGAATAATATCCTCATCACTGTTGGTATTCTTCAAAATGTATGTTCTGCTTTTGGAGTTTTTATAATCTTTGAGGCAACTGGTTTTTTTTGTATAGCATAGAGCCAGTGCTTAGTTATCACGGTGACGTTTTGTAGAAAATGGTGCAAATTTTAAGAACATTTTGATTAATATAAATACATTGTTGCAAAAGGAAGCTGTACAGAAAATTATTTCCTGATTTTGAGTCTTTGTGTTCTTTAAGTTGAGGTCATTGCAGTAATACAAATGATCAAGTATGATGTGATTGATAAATCTGGTGCTGCCCCCCTGCACAAGAACTTTCTTTTCTGTACTTTCTTTCAATATGAGGTAGTATTTTCAAGCTGATCTGTTGCACAAAGGATGATGAGACAGTCCATAGCTGGTGGCAAATGACAGCTTTAATGGTAGCGGTTACTTATGATGACAATAAAAAACAAAGGAAAGAGAGAGGAGTGGTGAAGAACCTTAAGGGAAAACACTCTCCAATGGCCAGAAAAGAAGAAAATCAGAGACTCTTCACCCCTGGGTATCCCCTCTGGTGTGGCAGGTGGTCCACCATAATACTGTTCCAATAATAATTATATGGTTTTCATGGGGACCTGCTCAAACTCCCTGCTGGTTGTTCCTGCTTGTGATGCTGTTAGTGCTGATTGGAGCATGCTGTGATCGGGAGTGAGAGTTGCACATTAATTGATTGTTGAGCTTTGTGCATGTATGTCACTGGGAAATGCCTGTCTGCTATTTAAAGGACTACTGTCTCCTGTGTTATTCGCTAGGTTTTGCTTTTTCTTTTGTGTAAAAGTCAAAAAATGGGGAAGTGTGAGGGGGAAAAAAAGGATGATTCTCGCATCAGTATCAATCGCTTTCTGTGGGAAACCTGACATAGCAGGCTCGGACTTTGAAGTACGAGGATGCAAACATTGCCACAGCGTCCTCCCAGTGGTTGAGCGAAAGGCTGCAAACTTGCAAACAAGACTGCAGCGCTACAGGGAAAGGCTCTGAGTGGCAAGCGGAAGGCCCTTAGCATAGCAGAGGTTAAGGCATCATGCAAGTGTCCCATCGTCCTTCCTGCTCTTTTCCTGCTGAACCGTTGACCTGTACAGCTCTGTTACCTACTGTGAACTGCTCAGACTAAGAAATGGATCACTAAATATTAAATATTACAGGGTTCATTTCTAGTCCCTTTTTTTTTTTCCTAGTCTTTTGCAACTTTCTTAAAGAGCTAGTACTTTTTTTTTTTTTTTCTTTTTTGGAAATAAGTCTGGTAGGGGTAGAAATCTACTGTGTTGTGGATTATTTTCTTAGGGACTTTGTAAATTTGTGTCACTGCAAGAGAAATAACTTAAAAATAAGCTGTCATGATAATTTTAGTGATTTAATGTCTGATTTGTACTATTTTTCACCAGCAAGCCATGGATAAAAGGGCCAGTTCTACTGTTCTCCATTAAGTTTTGATCTTCCTTAGGCTACTGGGGAGATTACAGAGCAAATAGGATATGAAATAGTAACTCCTAGTAGTTACTTAGAATGTAGTAACACTGAAGCCAGTTTAGGTGAAGTGCAGTCTTTGGTGGTTGTTGTGTTTAACCTCAGCACCACACAGCCACTCGCTCCACTCCGTGTGTCATGTGTGTCATGTGTCCCCTCCCCCCGGTGAGATGGGGGAGAGAATCAGGAGAGTAAAAGTGAGAAGACTCATGAGTTGAGGTAAAGAGAATTTAATAAGTAAAGCAAAAGCTGTGCATGAAAGCAAAGCAAAACAAGGAATTCATTCACTACTTCCCATCGGCAGGCAGATGTTCAGCCATCTCCAGGAAAGCAGGGCTCCATCACGTGTAACGGTTACTTGGGAAGACAAATGCCATCACTCTGAACGTCCCCCCCTTCCTTATTCTTCCCCCAGCTTTATATACTGACCATGACATCATATGGTATGGAATATCCCTTTGGCTAGTTGGGGTCAGCTATCCCAGCTGTTTCTCCTCCCAGCTTCTTGTGCACCCGCAGCCTACTCGCTGTTGGGGTGGTGTGAGGAGCAGAAAAGGCCTTGGCTCTATGTAAGCACTGCTCAGCAGTAACTAAAACATCTCTGTATTATCAACACTGTTTCCAGCACAAATCCAAAACATAGCCCTATACCAGCAACTATGAAGAAAATTAACTCTACCCCAGCCAAAACCAGCACAGTGGTGTAAAGCAAGAGTAAAAATTGTTTTCTCTGAAAGTGTATGTTGCCTCTGGTCTCATCTGCCCCCTTGGAGGATAGCTGGGAAGTGGCAGAGGTGACTTGTCTTTTAACGCCACTGAAAAGTCTTTATCCAGTGCTGTGCTGGAGATGCAATTTTTCTAAATGGTATCGCTTCTGCTCAAAATTTGTGTTCCCCAAAGGAAGCACTGTGTTTCACAAAGGATATCTAACTTGTACGTAGAAAAGTCTTCCTCTCGGACTCATGGTCTGTACATATTTCTTTTTTGTGGTTTCAGCAAGACTACTGATATTCTTTGGACCAGAACGGACTCTGAAATATGGAGTAAGAGCAATAATTTCAAGCTAGCATTACAGGAGAATGTGTCTTACCCTATTAGAAGTTTTCAGAATGGGAGACTGTGCTAACCACGTACACTGAGAATAGTATCTTCTTGTAATTGGTCACAGACCAGACATGCATATCTTCAGGTTAAACTGTTCCTCTTCGTAAGTATTTAAATATTCATGAGGCCATGAGCGTGAGCACGGCTTGTTAGGGCGCTTATGTGGAAGGCATGGTATGCTTAGAGTTCAGTCCTTACTCCTATAAATATTAAAATATTTTAAATAGACCTCCTTTATCCAGAATACCCAATACCTAAATTATTTTGGCACTAAGAGGTGGAAAATGTAAATTCATATGTCTTTGGGGAGAACAGGGATCAGAAGCTGTATTTCTTACATTGCTATAAATGTGCTCCTATGTACTCTTTGGTGTAACTGGGGAGACGAAGAGACTTCTCTCTCCAGTGGAATCTGTGTGTGTGATCTAATGTTTTGGAACGTAGCCGTGTCCTGCCCTGTCAGACAGGACTGGTACCTGCTGCTGCTGTCCTGCTCAGTGCCTGCCATAAAATGCAGTGTTTCCCTGCTATCATGTCAGCTTTTTCCAATGCTGAAGGAATTGTGTCCTCTCACCGGCATGCCAGGTCTTTCAGCGGTTTCAGGGAAGCTGTGCTGCACCCCTGCTGCTGCTCGATCACGCCCTGGGTGAGGTCTGAGCAGGAATTCAGACTCCAGAGCTTTTTACTCAATTATGTTTGCCACTAGGTTCTCTGCAGAGAACCAGGATGGATGATACAGTGAAGCGGGTCATCTGCCTCAGGCCTTGATACCTTGAAGATTCCCAGCCTGGCTCTGTCTCGGAGAAAATGAGCTAAACAGGCTCCCATGAGATGATCGCTTTCTTCTTTGCTTTTTCTCAGGCTGTACTGTTCAACCTGGTATTCCCCAGGCCCGTGCGGTTGCTGTAGAAAGCTGCCTGATGCATGAGGCAGTTGTCTTCATGTTAAGGACCCACATTTTGAAGTTGTTATTTTTGCTCAAATTGAAGGAAAGCACCATGAATTTGCACCACACCGTTAGCTACAAAATGAAGTGTAAAAGCTGCTGGGGTATCATTATCCTTATCCGTAACCAGTGGTTGGCTGATGTCAAGGGGATTGCCTGAAGTCATCTGTTGATGTAAACTGAGGTAAAATCAGCTAAAATGGAAAGCAAGACTTTTTGCTAGTTACTGGTGGTCTTCCAGATAGGTAGTTCTCATATATGTCCATATTCCACTTGCTTTTCCCTTCTCCTTTTGTGTTTTCCTTTGGAGTAAGACAGTGAGATGCTGCATTTAGTGCGGTTTTGGTCTAACAGTGGCGGATTGTTGCTTTGTACTTGTTAAAATACCTGAAAGAGAACAATGTGGATTTTTGTTACTTTGCTAGAAAATCAATATAGCAACATTCAATCTTAGGTCTGTTTGGGCTCATTTTTTTCAGTTCATGAATCTAAACAATGAGTTATTCCCAGAGTCGTAATCAAATGTGATTTAGTGGGATTTTACATATTGAGTTCAACCAACTTGTTTTAAATTTCATACAAGTTCTGATTAGAAAGTAACATGTTAAAATAAATAGTAACTTTCATGGCAAGAGAACACAAATCTCTTGCAATCTATGAAAGAAGAAACATTTTGATGGGTCCCTTAAGAGATCTGTCTTTGTTTGAAAGTTCTTCATCATTTCCTGTCTTCTGCATCTGTATTTTTATCATTAAAGCATGTTTTCTCTAATTCCAGCTGGACTGCTGGATGAAAAGATGTGGAGACACAGGCTGCTGTACTCTTACTTGAAGCGTAGCTGTTTTGGAAACAAGATCCTTAATATCCTAGCTAAAAGTGCCATTTTTAGCCCTTACGAATCAAGGCAGCCTAATCCAACATGAAGGAACAGACTTGCTAACATCATAATTTTCATGTGCATATTGATGTAGCTGTTTGACAACATTATTTTTCTAGATGTTGCATTTATTTATGTAGTTAAAGCAATGTTGTGGTTTGGGCCAGATTGGCCCAATCCGGTGGAACGACAGATGCTCTCTCTCTCCTGCTCCGCTCAGGAGGCAAGAAAGAGAGAGAAAAAGAGAGACTTAAGAGTTTAGAAGAAAATGAAATATATACAAAACCATATCAAGCTCCCAGGATGACAGTCACATCACCAGCAGGCGCTGGGGAAGTCCCAGACTGGACTCAGTGACGGATGGGAACTGGATTCCGGATCTGGATTCAGGATCGGGATCAAAGGCAGACGCAGAGACAGAGTCCTCTCAGGACACCGGCCATTGAAGAAAGAGGACTGACCCTTTGATCCCTCAGCTTTTATACTGAGCATGAGGCAGATGGGATGGAACACCCTGTTGGTCAGTTGTGGGTCACCTGTCCTGTCCGCTCCTCCCCACAGGTGTGACCCCTCTACGCTTTTCTGCTTCCGACCCTCCAACGGGGCAAGTAACAAAGTTGTCTGGCCTTGGTTGTTATAGCAATAAGGATAAGCAAGAGCCTCTCTGCATCCCAGTCCTTGGCATCAGCTATAAACATGGGTCTGGTCACTCTGAGAGCGAACAGTTTCTGCACAACATGCTGGTAATTTCAGCAGTTAGAAGAGGCCTAGCTAAAAAGTAAAGTTACGGAACAAAACTGGTCCTGTTTTACCTCAAACCAGGACAAGCAAGAAGGAAGGGTAACACGCGTCCTTCAAGAAAGTCATGCTGCTAAACCCTTTACAGGGAAGTTGGTGTAAATTTTACCCCCAAGTTAATAACCACTGGAAGTTGGTTCTGAAAGAAGATTTAAGTTTTCCTTGGGTCCCGGATTTCAAAGGTAACAATACAATCCCAGGATTGTCCCAGGGAAATCTTTGGAAAAGAGTTACCTACCATTGTAGAAGTTCATGAATTTGTAGTTTTAAACATTGTATCCTGCTCAGTGATCAATCTTGTACAACTGCCCAGCTGTCTCTGCCTATTCTGAGACTTACGATAAAGCATCTGTGAAGTACTAGAACAATGTTTTAAAAGGACTACATAATTGCAAGGCGTCTTTGACTACAGGCATCTTTACCCTCCCTGGAGTCCTGCCTCCAAGGTGTAACCTACACACTGTGTGCAGTGAGCCCAGAGGCACATCACGCAACACGAAATGAGAATGTTTGCTGCATTAGAGAGAGCACGGTCTGAGCTTTTCTTGTGTGGGTTGATGTAAAAAGTTCATTCCACAGTGCCCAAGCTGTGTGTGCTTTTGTACATGTGGTCTGAGGGCAGCTGGTGGCCTGAAATGGCTCTGATGAACTTGCTTTAAGGTCTTCCTTAGACTTGAAAATCCATCAGTTCATTCTTTTTCAATTTTTGGCTTTTCTAAAGCAAATATCTTAGAGCATACATGCAAGAACAAAGAATTTAGCAAAAAAACCCCAAGCATAATTAACCTTTTAGAGTTGAAGGCATTCTTCACAGACCAGTGTCTTTGAGGGCAATGTGTTTCTGCAAGATTTTCTGGTTTGTGGTTTCTGGTCATACATGTACAACCACTGGTCACCTGTGGATCTGGAATGATAGAAAGGTACAATTTGTCTGGTCTTGAGACAGGACGAGATGACTGTTCAAAGTCTCTCTCAGCTCTTTTCTCCATGATTTTAAGATCCTATTTAATTCTGATATTTTATGTGAAAAAAGGCTTGTAAGGCTTATGTGAAAAACACTTGTAAGACAAGATATGAACAGCTAACAGAGCTGACGTGTACTTAATGTGGCATAAATACACATTTATTACTGTACAGCTTCCCCATTGCTGTTGTTGCAGGTTTAGAAGGCTTCATTTGGGAATGTCAACTGATCTCTCATGGCTCTAGATGCTTTTTATAGTCAGCTCCAGACGTGTGCTTTGTAGTTGTTGGAAAGCGTTATAGCTCTTCCAGCTCTTCCAATGTTCTCCCTTTTAGTGCTGAACAACTCTGTGAACGTGTGACCCCAGTTCAGTAGGGTCCAAGAACTTGCTTGCCTGTGAGGTGGAAGAAAACCGACAGTAATAGTGGCTTTGTGGATGATGGCATCTCCGACTGGAATGAGTACGTAGGCTCTTAGTTTAGAGTTAACATGGGCAAATTCAGTCAGAAGTGGTGACCCTGTGCTCTTTCAGTCCCTTTCTCTTCTTTCCTGGCTGCTATTGGAGGAATTAGATTTTCATTGTCTTATCCAAGCTGCTCTTTCATTAGGTAGATTGACTTGGCAGTACTTGCTAAGACTTAGCAAGTATTTGCCAGGACTGGCCAGTTCAGCCTGTCAGCCACTAAGATTGACCAGTCTGTACTAAAATACTGGGTCTTTGCCTGAATCACCCTCTCCCATGGTTGACAGTGAGGGCCGGCTACTGTTACGTAGTAAGAAAGGTACAAAAACTGGCATGCCTACGGTTTGTTAGAGTAGTGCAGAACTCCGGTTCTCCCTGTGGCTGTGTGTACTAGGATATTGTATTGATTACATTTAGAGAACAGCTGCTGAGGCTTAATGTGATGTCACTAGAGCTACACTGGGCTTTACACCATTAAAAATGTCAGAATATGTCCCTTATCATGAGGAGGAGGTAGTTTTAAGTACAGGAAAGGAATTACAACTCTACTTGTTCTTGTACTTAACCTGCTAACACTGGATTTATGAAATGTGTTAAGTAAACCATAAGCCTTTCATAAGTGGTTTGTGACATCCATAGAATCAGAGGAGGAGGACAGGAGATAATTTTATGTAGTTGATCCCAAGACAAGATCAGGTACATTTGTGGCATTCCTAGATCTGTTTTCTCTGTGAAGATCTCTGAGGAGGGAAAATCCACAGCCTTTGTGGACAACCTGTTCCAGTATTCACTCTTTTCATCATTAAACGTTTGTCTTCCTATTTGTCCTGGTTTGAGGTAAAACAGGACCAATTGTGTTCAGTAACTTTACCTTTAGCCAGGCTTCTTCTAACTGCTGAAATTACCAGCATGGTGTGCAGAAACTTTGCTCTCAGAGTGATCAGACCCATGTTTATAGTTAATGCCAAGGACTGGGATGCAGAGAGGCTCTTGCTTATCCTTATTGCTATAACAACCAAGGCCAGACAACTTTGGTATTTGCCCCGTTGGAGGGTGGGAAGCGGAAAAGCGTAGAGAGGTCACACCTGTGGGGACGAGCGGACAGGACAGGTGACCCAAAACTGACCAACAGGGTGTTCCATCCCATCTGCCTCATGCTCAGTACAAGAGGTGAGGGGTCAAAGGGTCAGTCTCTCTTTCTTCAATGGCCCGCATCCTGGGAGGACTCTGTCTCTGCGTCTGCCTTTGATCCCAATCTTGAATCCAGATCCGGAATCCAGTTCCCATCCGTCACTGAGTCCAGTCTGGGACTTCCCCAGCGCCTGCTGGTGACGTGATTGTCATCCTGGCAGCTTGATATGGTTTTGTATATATTTCATTATTTTCTTTTTATTATTTTATTGTTAATATTTCATTAAAGTAGTTTAGTTCCTTCTAAACTCCTAAGTCTCTTTTTTTCCCTCTCTCTTCTGCCTTCCCTTCAAAGCAGGGCAAGAGAGAGAGCATCTGTCATTCCGCCTGATTGGGCCAATCCAGCCCAAGCCACAACACTACTCTTTAATCTGAATTGTCCATGATTCAAGTCTATTATTTATTGTCTTGTCTGTCACAAATGTGTGAAACATTATTTCATTCTTTGGAGTTTCCTTTTACATGTTTGAAGACTGCAATTAAGTCGTCTTTCCAAATTCTAGTCCTCAGGTTAAACTGTGCGTATTCTTTCAGTATTTCTTATAGGTTGTTTTTTCTATTTGTCTTATCGTTCTTTTGTGCTCTGGAGTCTCTCTGGTTCATAAAGATGTGATGTGATGTGATGGAAGACTCCAGAGTGGATATGCTATCTCAGTGAGGTGTTACCAGTGTGTCTGATGTGGCAGGGTTACTGCCATTCTTGGTGGCATATCTTCTTATTCTTCCCCCCCCCCAATGCAGTGTTTGCCTTTTTCACAGGAGTATGACATAGTGAAGCCCGTGACTCCCTGCAATCTTCAGATCCTCTCCTGCTCCCAAGTTAATAGTTTTCTATTAAAGCTGGATATTTTTTGCCCAAATCTAGGTTCTTGCTCTTATCTTTGTTGACTTTGTTTCTTTTGCTGAGATCATTTTGAATTCTGCTTCTGCTTTTAAATGATTTTTTTTTTTTTGCAACCCCTTGAGTCATCTACAAAATTAAGCAGCGATACTGTTTTGCAGCAACTAGAAATTGATGCATTCACGTGTGCCCTACAATATTTGTGTACACTAGCTAAACTGTTTCCCTGCTATCACTTTTATCATTGCTGGTGGACTTGCTGCAACTTCTGGTAGCATTATTCTTGCTACGGATGTGGGTGCTGTGGGTGTCACAAGTAGCAAAAGCAATAGGAAGGGTGGCTTTAGAAGAGTCAGGAACTGATACCATCTGGGAAAGATGAGGTGGAAATGAAGTCCAGGATTATATTCTGTGTTTCCATGGGGAAAAAAAATGGGCTGAAAATCAGATATTCCTGTAATACCATTCCCATTTGGGTCACCTGCTTAGGTGTGTCCCCTCCCAACCTCTTGCGCACCCCCAGTCTATTCACTGGGGAGACAGAGGGAGAAACAGAGAAGGCCTCGACGCTGTGCAAACACTGCTCAGCAACAGCTGAAACATTAGTGTGTTATCAGCATTGTTTTGGTCTCAAATCTAAACCGTAGCACCATACAAGCTACTATGAAGAAAATTAACTCCACCCCAGCCAAAACCGATACAGATAGATACATATATTTTTTGCAGGGCTCTAGGAGAAGAATGAATGTCAGGTTCCACTCAGACTTGTACGTAGTTTGACTATCTGGCAATTGTATAGGATCAGAAGGTAAGGTGGCAAATCTCTAATTCCTGAGCTTTTTTCTCCCTTTAAAGACTATCACTGCATTTCAGCAGGTTTAGGATGCGCTAGATTCTCTATCTCAGACTTAAGGAAGTGCCCCTTTGCTGCAAAGCAACATTTCTTCTGTTCCCATCTATTGTGGTTCCTGAATATTCTTGAAATGGGAAGAAATCTTTTTTACACACTGCAGGTGGGATTCAGCACAATGTTAAAACACTTTTATGTGTCCACCTGTGAGCTGCATGTCTAAGTTCCCCAAAAAGTCAATGTAGGCCTAATCAAGAAGGTTAATGGAGCCTTAGAGAGTGGTTCCTCTTACGCTGCTGTAGGTGACCTGGTGGGTTAATTGAACCATCGACTAGGCTCTAGTGACTGTATTGGTTAGGGACCGATGCCTACTATTACAAATTTTATTTGTAAAACCAGTCTAAATTTGGCAAATGTCTGACTCTCTTAGCCAAGAGAACTGCTTGATGGAGGTTTAGCCACCAGTGTGGCTATCCCTGTATAGTATTGGTCTTTGTTCCACATGGATGCAAGGAATCTTTCAAATGTTGCAAGGTATCTCTGTGTTGAATAGTGATTTTTACAGTCAGAAATCCAAGGGGTTTTTTGCTTGGGTTTTCTTTTCTCTAATCAGAAGTGATCAGAGCACTGGATGTTAGTCTGTCAGCAAAGAAAACTTGGTCAAAATCAATGTATTTCAGTGAAATGGTTCAGCTTTACTGAAACAACTTATTGAATTAAACTTTGTGGCTGATGTTCCCAGCAGTCCTCTCTTTACTTACTGTGTGTTGAAAATTAATGTGGTATTCCCATACTTGGTATTTTAGTCAACTGCATTTAGAAGAATGGGTGGAAAGCAACTGCCCGTGTAGAACAGATGGGTCCTAGTTTGGCCCATACTTGCCTGGAGGCAAATTACCTATTTTCTTTGCCCTTTGCTATTGGCAGATAGCAAGAGGACCGCCACTCAGTACAAGTTTTGAGAGAGCTGGTTGAAATTATGTGCCATAAGTACTTGCAGTGATTTCCAAACAGGTTGGTTGAATTTAAAAGTATATACAGCTGGCTGCTCCTGAGAACGCTGGAGAAAATGTTATCTGTAATTACAACATCGATTCAGGATTTTAAAAGTCCTAAACAACTTAATATGCTTTTGAAGGCAGAGAGAGGACAGAGAATTGGGCTATTACCTCTTTTTACAAACAACACATGCTTCTCGAGATATTTTTGTGAACCAGCTCTCCACTTTTCCTGAATCGTAGTTTTTTGTAGGAAGCTTCTGGGTTATTTTCTCTTTAGAGCAAAAATATTTTGGCCAGTATCAGAACAGAAACATGATACGGAATTCACCTCACATCTGTGTGAGTATTTCTTGTCTCTATATATAGCTGTCTGGAAGACTGGATAAATAGCATTTTATATTTTCTACCAAATATGAAAACTTTTAAAAGCTTTGTTTAAAACTGAAAAAAAGAGTTAAGGTCTCCAAGGAAATCTTAATCCTCAGGACTTTAATCTTAACAGCTCTTTACAAATATTAACTTCATATGTATGAAGGCTTTGACCAACATAGCTCCCTCTGACAGCTGCAGAACTGCTGTCCCTTTGGAGCGCCTGAATTTGCCCCCGCTCCTCAGGGCATTCCCTGCCCCAACCCAGCACTTGGGCTTTGGGTTGCTCAGAGCACCCAGAAGGTCCTCTCAGATCCCAGCTCCTTGTGCACCCCTGAGATCCCATTCACTTCGGTTAATCGCATCCTCCTTGAAGTGCTCCTTGTCCACGAACACTGTGTTAAATGATTTATGACTGCACAGTCTTTTATTTTTAGCTTCTGTGCAAAGCTTCCAAATCAAATCTTGGTGGGAACTGCAGTCTGTGATAATTTTGTTGTCTTCCTCTCCACTAATGAAAAACAAGTTCAGTCTTGCAGTTAAACGGTGTGGTTGTCTTCCTTAGTACATTTTTATACAAATCAAACAAGAATACAGGTAGATGAGAACAGTAATATGATTCTGGCGTATTAAATAATTAACTTTAAAAAGGTTAATGAGTGCCTGCCTAACAAAACAGCAGTGCTAGAAAGCCTGGATTGTCTTTTAATGATAGGAAGAGAGGAAAAGCAAGAGGGTTGTGAGGATTCCAATTCACCGTTTTCTTGCTCTTGATTCACAGAAAAGCTGCGTAACATTCATAGGAAGCGCGTCTGCTGTGCAGTGAGGACACTCACTTCTCCCACCCGCCTTTGAGCTGTTCATCATATTTGGTTTCTGTGAACTGCTGTGATTTAAACATGAATACTTATTTTTAAGGTATCAGAGATGTGAAAATATAAGATGATGATAAGGGTTTCTTCTAAAGTAGAAGGAAGGAGCTAGTTTGCGAGGTGTTTGGCCATCTGGTGGCAGAATGCTGGCTTTATTTGTGTTAGAGACCAGGCATCGGTGGCAACATTGCCTTCCCACTGATACCTGCAACTGTAGTCTGCAAGGGCTCTGCAGGGAGAAGCACAAAAGGTAGAAACAGAATGAAATTAGTATGCGACACATTTGCATTCAAGGAGACCAGGGACTCTCTGAAAAAGAAATTTTTTTTTTTTTTTCTCTCTGAAAAAACTCAGAGGCACGGGAAGCAAGATGCTGAAAGATGACCAAAACTCATCCATGTTGCAAATACATGGCCTGTTGTAACCCAGACAGGTAACGCTGACAATAGTTGCAGCTTCCTTCATTTGCTTAGTGTCTGTTATATCAGCATATATGAATGTGTGTGATGTGTCTTCTCCAGCCAGTGGTGGCAGTGCCTGAGCTGGAGTAGTGTATCCTGCTCTGGGCTCCACAGCTCTGGGATCTGGAGGTTTTGAGAGAAGGCTGAAGAGCATTTGTGGGGAATGGCATGTGTGGGATGACTGTTTTGGAGCAGCGGAGTGCACTAAATCACCCTCAGAGTCCCTTGTTGTCCATTGCCTGTGGTTTCTAGGGAATTTTCACACCTCCTTTGCTAGACAGTTCAGTTATTTTTGTCAAAGGAGCATAGGATTAGGAAAGGGGTGTTTTTGTCACCAATTCACAGAATGGCTTGGGTTGAAAGGGGCCTTTAAAGGTCATCTAGTCCAATGCACCTGTCTTGGGCAGGACCAGGTTGCTCAAAGTCCAAACCAACCTGGCCTTGAACACTTCCAGGGATGGGGCATCCACAACTTCTCTGGGCAACCTGTTCCAGTGTCTCACCACCCTCATCATAAAAAATTTCTTCATTATGTCCAATCTAAATCTCCCCTTTTTCAGTTTAAAACCATTACCCTTTGTCCTGTCACCACAGGCCCTGATTAAAAGTCTCTCTCCGTCTTTCTTATAAGCCCTCTTTGTGCATTGAAAGGCTACCATAAAGTCTCCCCAGAGCCTTCTCTTCTCCACACTGAACTACCCTAACTGTCTCAGCCTGTCTTCACAGGAGTGGTGTTCTAGCCCTCTGATCATTTTCATGGCCCTCCTCTGGGCCCAAAATCGTTATCAAACATTGGAACAGGCTGCCCAGGGAAGTGGTGGAATCGCCATCCCTGGAGGTATTTAAAAGATGGGTAGACGTGGTGCTGAGGGACATGGTTTAGTGGTGGTTTTGGCAGTGTTGATGGTTGGACTCAATGATCTTAAAGGTCCCTTCCAGCCTAGGTGATTCGATGATTCTATGGACCCACTCCAACAGGGATTGTCTTTGACTTAAGGCTGTTCTGTGGGCTGGAGCATAATACTTCATATATAAGAACATGGTAAAGATAGTAGTTTCCCATCACCAAAAAAATGTATCTTCCTTCTCATACAGGAAGTTACAAATGAAGATTAATGAACTTGTGAGGAGAGAGAATAAGCTGCCGGTCGCTCTCTTCCTTGCTGTGACAGCAAGGAAAGACCTTGAATTCCTCCCCCACTCCCCTTCTTTATTATACATGGCTCATAAAGATATAGTGATAAATTTTTTAATCTCATAGTGATATGTATCACAGATAAATTAAATTTTTAGCTGACCCAGTCAACTTCTTGAAAGTATTTAGAATCGTTAAACTTCATTTTATGGCTCCTGGTTCCAGGGGACCGATCCACAAATATCGGTCTTGACTGTCCATACTACAAGCAACTTACACAGATTTGTAAGTCTAAACAAAAAGCAGAGATCCAGAAAAGCTATAAACAACTGCAATTTTACAGGAAACAAGCAAGAGATAATAAGTGGTTTTTGTTTTGTTTTTTTTTTTTCCCCAGTAGCAGGAACTGATGCTGCTTGGGAATAGAGTATGACTCATGATACAGAGGCAAGAAGTCAGGCAATAGCTAGCCGTGAATGTGGGGGCAAAACAGCATCTGTAAAGGTTTCCAGTGTCACTTATAGACACAGAACATCCCATCACTTCCTGTAGCCTTGCTCTGGTGTTTCACAGGAGAGTGAAAAAATAATCCAGGAATCAGTTTTACACCGAAGGAGGCCAGATTCAGTAGGATTACTTTGGGGAAAAAATTGTCAGCAACCTTGAACATCTGGCAATGAATTTCTTTTAACTGGAAAACCCTAGCTTAAGGTCCCCCGCATGAAAGACCATTCCATTAACAAGTATTTTGCTAATAACAGTACAACTTTTCTTAATAAAAGCTTTTCTTAAAAGAAATCTTCATTTCTCTGCTGCTCTTATAGTTTCCTTTGCTTTTATAATCAGCTGATTTCTCAGTTCTGTTGCTACCAGTCCTGTGGTGTTTTGCACATATGGCTGCATTATTTAGGGCAATAAAATTGTGATGTTTTATTTTCTTAAATTAGCCTATACGCGCTACTTGAGTAACAGAGTCATCTTTGTACAACTTCTGGTTAATGTGTTTTAGTGTCACAAGATTTCTGGCTACATGGATTTCATTGCCTGTTGGGTTTTTTTTTTCCTGTAAGATGTTACCTCCAGTACATCTGCTAATTTGAGGGTGCCAGCAAGAATGCTTCTCCCGCCTGCTATCATGCTTAGCATCTCTGTATGTGAATTCCTCTTGGCTAGGTAGACTGGCACTGCCTGATCCTGGGGAGTCCTTGGAGACCTGTGCTGTTGCCTTTCCTAATAGGTGGGGGATCATGGGGGCAGGGTCTGCTTATTGGAGATGGGGTGTGTGGTTATTGATCATCTCCCTCTTCTGAAGGAAAAGCGTTATGCAGGAGGACAGGTCTTAGGGAATAATCTAAATGTGATCACTCTTACCTTCTGGTGTTCCACATCTGGATCAGGTTATTAAGGATATTTACTAACGAAGTCCTAGTGTGGTGACACAGCAGCCAATTATTTTTTTGCACTGAGTTCCCACTTGTTTAATGACAGACAGCGGGACCTTTTAAAACTGCAGGCCTGACAACTTTGTGTTAAATCTGTTATTTCAGTTTAGTCTTTAACAGCATGTCTAAACCCCAACCTGAATCCCCAAATATAATCACATTACAGACCAATTACTTTGCTTGCTGAGTCACTTTGTCAGTTTGACAGCATGCCTGGCAGAAAATTTCGATTCCTTTCAATTCTTTGATTAAAGAAATTAATTAATTCAGAGTTTTATTTTGTTTGGTGACATCAAGGTCTGACTCTCCCGCTGATTCTTAGTCTCCACTGATCGTCACCGGTGGGATTCATTCTCTCGCCAGCCCTTTGAAGCTGGAGAGATCTCTTTTGTGGTAAAGGTAACGAGCAGTCACGCTCCTGGGCAAAATCCTTCTTACTGCCATGCTGGGGTGCAGATCCCTGGTGTCCCTGTATTTGAAGACCTACTCCCAGGTTATTGCTTGTATTGGCCAGCAGTTGACTGTATTTCTCTCTAGCAGCCATGAATGGCCTATGCAACAAGTAGTCATAAACCGGGAGTTGATCCTTATGAAGAATGTTTTCCTGACGGATTATTATTTAAAATAGGGAACACAAAGATGTGTAGACAGAGTTTGGAGATGGGAAAGGATCTTTTAGATTTGAGCAAGCTGGTCTTGAAGTTGGAAGTTAGCAAATATTCATAAGTTTGAACTTTGGAATATTTGATTGCTTAGAAAAGTTGGCTATCTGCAGCCTGCAGCGAAGACTGTCATAGGTTTCTGATATGTTTTTCTACTCATTATAATGGGAAAGGAATAGTATTAGCATTGGCATTTTGAAACTGTTTCTCAAATACAGCAAATACTTTATGATTTAGAATTTATGAATATTGTATTGCTATCAGCACGCTGCAGACCAAATCAGCTGTTGAGCTGGCTATTGCCCAGTCACATAACTAGGCCACCCATGTCATGAAGAGTTCAAGCTCTAGCCAAAAAAAACCCCTCAGAGCAGAGGAAAGCTCATACTTTTCACTCCCATTTTGCCAATGAGGAATGACACACAGAAAGATTAGAGCTTATGGCAGTTTCCACTTCACACTGGCACTCTCTCTTGCTCATATGTGGTCAGCATGGGCAACGTTTAACGGGAGGGATTAGAATCCCATCCTAAATTATGGAAAGGAAAATTATTAGCTATCTATGTAAGGACGTAGTAGGAATGTGTAGGGATAAAATCAGAAGGGCTAAGATGTGAAGTGGATCTAGTGACTTGGAGGGTCATAAAAGACAAGGAGAGAAGCTTCTACACCTGCGCTAAGAGGAAGGCAATAAAACCACGGCATCATTGCTGAGTTAGGAAGGACAGCAAATAGCTGATGGTGCGAAAGACAGATGCAGTCATTTTGGATTCTAACTTTGTAAAAAAGATTAATTTTGACCAGATGCTAAACACAACAAAGTTTTCAAAGGAGAAAATAGTCATCAGGAATAAGGAAAGAAGAGGTAGAACAAAATGTTCGATAACTTGCATGCATGCCAATCTCTGAAAAATCAGCAAGAAACTATCCGGATGGTTTGGAGTATTTGTGAGAGAAGTGAAAATACTATTACCGCAGACTAATAAATATTTTCAGAGACTTTCAAATATAGTAAAATGTTACAGTATGTGTAAAACTGCCATAGCTTTGTTACTTTTGTCAAGGACTTTTTTTTTTTTTTAAAAAAAAGAAATTAAACAAACTTTCAAAAAGAATAAATTTTTTTTATGTTCTCTCCATGGGAATCTTCACGCTTCCTTAAAAAGTTACCTTTCCCTCTGAGCAAAGCTTGCAGTATTTCTACTTTGAGTTTTCTGTCATTATGCAGTCTAAATAAAATTCATACATGAAAATGTTCTTTCAGATGGAGCTTTACTTCCCAAGAAAAAGAGTATAATTTTCACTATCCTCTTGGTGATTTGTGCAGCAGAAAGGTTGTTTTGAAGTGCACAAAACCTGCTCTTTGTGCTGGGTAATTTTGCATCCTCTTGTGGCCATAAGGTTCCTTTTTTTAGTCTCAAATTCCCTGATGCAGATAAAATGCATTGCCACAAGAAGCAAAATGTTCAGATCCTGAAAGTCATCTGTCTACCCTCTCCCTATAATCAAGTAATCCATGTCTGTTTCCAAAAGGATATATTCAAAGAACTGCATTTTTTATGAAACTTTTCCCTTCTACACTCCTAAAAAAAAAAAAAGAAAAGAAATCTCCTCTGTGACAGTTAGTTTATGCTTAATAACTACAATAGGCAGACAGGAGCCCTACAGTACTTTCTTGTCACCTTTGACAAGCTTTGTAGTCACAGAAAAATGGCCCTCGGGAACTGAAAAAAAAGAGGTGCAGTTCTGTGTCTGCATCTTCAAACATCTTTCTTCCTTCTGTTGGGACAAGCCCTCTGAGAGGAGAAATTGCTTCAGTCGTGAAACAATTTACATATTCTTTCCAAGGTGGGCATCAATGAGAGGTAGTGAAGGTCTGGATCCCTCAGTACTTGTCTATGTTTGTTCCCAACTAAATCGCAGAACTGCTTGAAACTTTGTACATGCACTGTCCATATGTGGAAAGAAACTTCTATCAAATGTCCATCAGCATCTTCTGGAAGAGAACCTGATATGAAATTGTGGCCTGTAGATGCATTTCAACCAGGGCCCCTTATATGTCTCTTGAGTCCAGTTTTTACATTGAGCAGTTTACCTTTCTTCCTCTAGGAAGCCACCTAAGACAGTGCTACCCTTGCTGGCAAGTAACCATCAGCCTTCGTTTCTTCTATAACCTTCAGAATTTGCTTGGAAATGAATTCTGCAGATTCACTAGGGAATGTAGTAAAAAGCGTAGGGTTTTCACTACACAATGAGGTGCAAGTAGCAGAATACGTCTTGTCTTAAATTTAGGGGGGTGATTTAGCACTAGTATAGGGAAAGTGTCTGACCTCCTGTTACAGTCAGTACAGTTATTGGAGTTGAGATTGTGGTTCAGCCCAGTGAGTGTGGGTGGTGTTTTTGGGATGAGCCAAAAATGTGGCTTAGAGTGGACTCTAAGCCATGTCCTGACTGGTTCTCCATGGACTGTAATGGGAGCTCAGACACCTGCCTTGTGTAGACATGTGAAACAGCATAGTAGAAACTCAGCTCCAGGAAGGCTGGACTATAGCCTATATTTCTATGCAGAAAATTTGTCATAATTTTTTTCCTCCTATATAGGAGTTATATCCTATGGAATAAAACTTTTCTACTATGAGTCTTGCAGCAGCTGTCAGAATAGTATTGAATTTCCTTGTCTTAAGATATTAGCCAAATTGTGTCTTATTAAAGATGGGAAAGTTTAATATGTTTCACACATTGAATGTTTAATGAGTGTTAATATAGTTTAATGTTCTAACGAGGAGTGCAGACTGTGGGGGGGAACCAAGGGCTCCTCCTGAAGGCACTGGATCTTAAATGAGGCCAGGCTCTAAAAACTGAGGGTAAGTTTTCACATAAACTAGTGGTTATGTTTCAGAAGTCAAAGGCATTGGGCGACATCCCATTGGACTTGCAGAAGAAAAACACGTTTCAAAAAGCAGGTTGAAAAGAAACCAGACACCTACAGTCTTCTAACTCATACCTTGGAACTGGAAAGAAAGCAAGTAAACATGTAAGGACGATATACACAGATAAGAAAAAAGGATTTTGAAAATTTCTGAAGTATATTTTTTCTTTGAATGGCCTACAAAGAAAGCAATAGATATATGTGGAATTTTAGTGGTTCTATAGCTTGTGTGTGATACTTCCATAAGCAATCTATGAGGATAATGAAACCCTGAAAGTGTTAGTTCATCCCACTGTTCAATCCATCTCTTTGTCTTTTGTCTTATGTAGCACCAGGATCCAGATGATTCCTACAATGTCATTAAATGTTACATGGTTATTAGGTTTAGGATATGTGATTTGTAAAGCTTTAACAGAACCCTGAAAAAGTGAAGAAGAGCAAGGAGGTAATTTTGGCAGGAAGGAAGTGATTTTGAACCTGTGTTGGAATCCTCAGTCAAGACAAAGGCCTCAAAAGACCGTGTTGCTCAAGATGGGATGAGGCACTGTGTGTAGCAACATGTGATGCTACTGGAGTGTAGTTTTGCTGCCTTCCACATAAAAACAAGGTGATCACATACCAGAGGTGACATAAAAGAACAAAGGGTGTAGATCGGACAGAAGCAGTCACCCTGCCCTTAATGAAAAGAACATGGGAAAAGCAACATACCTTTTTTGTGGCTTCTCCCAACCAACCCAATTAGACTAAATTTTAATAAGTGAGTTGTGTTCTGCTGAGCTCCAATTCTCACGTGCTTCTTGCAAAAATGATGCTATGTATCCCCTAGCTTACATCAGTAGCCTCTTCATCTGACTGATTAAGTCCTCCTGCCTTTAATTCCCACTGACTTTACTAGCCATTTTATTTAATGACTTCAGGTGGACTTTTGTAGCTTTTCCTGGTACAGGCTTCTGCCCAGGTGAAATCTCTCATTTCACGCATCAAGTTGTGGGTAGCACAGCATTTTGAGTCAGGTTGTCAGATACTGGCAGGAATCCCAGGTGTAGGGGAGCTCCAGGCTCCGTACTTGTGCTAAGCATAAGCAAGAGTTGCTGGCATGGAGCCCTGGACTCTTACTGACAACGGAGCCATTATTTCAGATAAGATATGTGTCTTTGGAGGATCTAGTGTTCCTTGTGGCTCATATTTCTGGATGCACTGCAAGAACCCAAACCAAAATAAACACTTCCAGAAGATGTTTTTTTGTGTACAAATTACAGCAGTTCAATACTATGTAAAAATACAGCAGGAAATAGAAGATTTTTTAAAAATAATATACAACTGTAAAGGCCAGGAGTTTGATTGTGGATTCATGACTGCCTACATTTGCAAAAAAGTCTCTCTTCTTTTTAACTGTTGTTCAAAGGACTGAGAAGAGCCCCTGGCTCCAGACTGAACAGCCTGGGATGTGGCATCTGTCTTCCAAAGTCCTCAAACAAGACGTAGCCCAGATATTTCCCTAAGTTTAAGAAGATTATATAGTTGTTATATGAATCTTGACTGCCACTGCTGTTGCAACTATAGCAGAAGAATGGAGGTTTATGTATGTTTGGTTTTTACTGGTTTGGGTTTTTTCCTGTTTTTTGAAGAACTTTGTCCTGGTGAAACTGCTTAGGATTTTGGAAACTGTATGCAGTGATGATTCAGTCCTAGTTTGCTCATTCCTGCTTATATAGATTTCAGACTACTAATTCACAGTTTGCTTCTAGTATGATGATTTTATTGTCTAGTAGTTATTTCTTTGATGAAACAAAAATGATTTTTGAGAACAGAGAAAAAAACATTATTTTATTACTACTCAGGTCTCCAACAGGATCAGACAAGAAATATTGTGAATATACTGAAGAAGAGCAGTTTCTGTCCCAAATACATCATCACCTGTGGGAAAGGAAGGACTATTAGCCTACTATTTACAGATGGGAAACTAAGGTACAGAAAGATAACTTGTCCTCTTATGCTACAGCTGTGATTATGGGTACTTGTGTTCAACACGATTGTTGTGTGTGCTCAGTTCTTTCATTTCAGAGCATGAGAAGTATTGGCATTTACATAACACCTTTCAACTGCCTGAACCAAAAGCTTGATGCTTAGAAATTATGGTCCCTCCTTTGGTAAGACGGCGACAGTTGTTGGAATCCAGGCAGCACTACGCACCAGCAGTGAAGACTGCTCATTAGGCTAAATGTCCATGAGATTAAGGCTAAATTGAGTTAATAATGGATATGCTTTTCGGAAAATGCTGGGTCCCTGCCCTGGCAGGAGGATGGGCTAGAGGTTATCCAATAGTGTGGTATCTTTTATTTCTTTTTTTTTGGTGAGTTTGCATTTGGGTAGAACTTAAAGCTAACACTAAAGCTCTTGTGAAATGTGTTATAGCCTCTTTAGTGTCTCCAAACAACGGCCATATGAAACGCTACCCTGTAACCCAAATGGTGCACTAACACCTAGCAGATGAGGTTCCCTTAACCGTATTTGAGCTGTAGCAAACTGTATAGTTTTGTCTTGTCTAAGTTAAAGATCTTTTCAATTTTTGTCTACAGTCAGCAGTGTGGGAAAGGTACTTCCAGCACATAGAGGTAAGTGGAACAAAAGAGCATCTGGTTCATTAAGTTATCTGGTTAAGGACTTTCCAGTATGGAAAAAATCCCATACCCCAAATACCCACAAAGCAAGGAAAGTGATAAATTAAACACAAGGACTTGCAACCATTAACAGTGAGCTAGTAATGGAGACAATGGTGAAGACCAAAACTCTGTGGTCACTGATCAATGGGTCAGTAAAGGCACTACTCAGGCACAGCCTTGAAGACATCAGCCTCAGCTTTGGCACTGATAAAGAGGGAAAACATGATTATTGTGAGTGTTGTTGGATGATTGAGGGGGCTTTTGGGCCTGTGTGAAGCTTATTATGGGATATCAGAAGGGGTTTGTGGGATTATGTAAAATTTATTACAGGAAGTTTAGTGGAAGGGGGAGGAGCAGGGTGGATGGGTGAGGTACAAGTCTGAGGCAATGGAGAGAAGGAGGGATAAAAAGTGCTGGCTGGACTGAGCCCTGTGTCTGACCACCACACCTATCCTATCTTCTTATTAAATCCTTTCCTGAACCTTTTTTCCTTTGTAATCTTGCTATGCTGTGTGAGTGCTGCAAGGTCTAAGTGTCAGCAGCTGGAAATGGGCTATGGGTCCCAGTGCCTGAGGGTCTAGCTGTCAGCAACTGGAGAGACCAGCTTTTATGCAAGAGGCCTAAATGCCAGCAACTGGGAAAAACTAGGTGTGTTGATATTTCCCTGGTGCATTTAATCCCGTGTGCATGTGTGCCTGTGTTTGCCAGAGAACTTTGAACCGGACCAGCCAGTGAGGAGGAGGAGACCTGCCTTCAGAAAGACTTGAGGTCTGAGTTGGTGGCCGGGTAAGGGTCCTGGGGTCTGGGCATGGATGTTAGTTGGACTCAGAGCCTGTGCTGATATTTGAGGGATCCGTGAGTGTGGAATGCCTGTGAAGTGAGCACGTGAATGTGTGTATCATCTGTTTTGCTAGTGAACATCAAGCTGGGCGAGCCGGTGGGTAGGAAGAGACCTGTGTATGGGGTAAAGGGGACCAGGTTCAGGCATGGACGTTAGGTGGACTCAGGGGCTGTGCTACATCTGAGGGACCTGTGTATGCGGATGTGCTTGTGAACCTGGAAAGCGAAGGCCTGTGTGTTCTCACTAGAGGGCTTCAGTCCTGACCAGCGGGAGAGGAGGGATGGGACTGAGCAATCGGTGCCTGTATATGAACACTGTTGGTGTTTTTGGGGATGCTGGCAAAGGCCATGCTGTCTGTGGCAGTCTGCATGGCAGCCCATGTCGGTGTCCTTCGTGTGTGGCCTTGCTAATGTCCAAACCTGCAAGCATCTGAGATATTTGAAGATTACTTTGTAGCTGACTGGCATTCCTGAAGGCTCTAAATACATGGTGTCAAAGGCATGGACTCAATTAAATGTCTCTCTTAAAACAGTGGCCATATGGTATCCTGCTTCCCTTGGCTGCAATGACATCTGCTAAAAATAAAAGAAAAAAAAGTCATGTCAAAGGTCATGTTATTTCCATGAGTTACAGGAAACATGCTTTCCTAAAACTGCCACAGCATCAAATGTAATGACTCATTGCCTCTGTTTATTCCTTAATTACAAAGCTCCTACGCGGGGGTCTCAATTTTATGACAATGGATCTCACTGGCATCACTTTCACAATGACCCTGCTCCATGGCGTGTTTGGGCCTAAGCATGGGATTAGGCTGAGGGCAAAATGTGCCTTGGGGTTTCCAGTGATGGAAATCTCCAGCATCCACAGCTCCAGCACCTACTGACTCATAGCTGAGGAGAAAATGAGTGGAACATTCTGGGGAAACTGCTGCACATACCAAGCAGGAGAAGCAGTAAAACTGTAAGGTTTAAGGCAGAACTAGGTGATGTACGTTGTGGTACAGCCAGAACCACATAAAGCAAAAGGCCACTTCCAGGTATGTATTCCATCATCACATGCTTCCCACAGTGCTGCTGGACACAGCCTCTTGGAAATAATGCTGGTTTACTCTGTGTAATTTGGAAGCCAGAAGGAACTGTAATTATCCAGTTGAGTGATGTCCAGCCTTTAGCTGAAACGTTGTTTTCCTGACTGCCTCTAGTTACAGCCTAATGGGGGCTCCTACCTGTGGCAGAGCCATGATTAATAGTTTCAGTGGTGCTATTGCTTCTGTGATAGGAGGTCCTGCCAACCTGAACAGAAGCTAATCCCAAAAGAGAGGCATGGCACAAAAGGTGAAGCTGCTGGAGGAGTACTGGCAAAGTTGATCGGAGGGGATGAAGGAGCAGTTCTGATGGTCCTGAAAATATGCTGGGTGAGCTTTGAGGCTGCTCGGAGAAAGGACAAAAATAACATTTGAAAATAAGAAGGGAAAAGGAAAAATTGGAAAAGCAATTGAGAGAAGAGGCCAAGAGTGAATGCTTTCCCTCTTAGTTTCACCCGTGATTGGTATGAAGATTAGGAAAGACAAAAGACTTTCAAATAGGTTTGAGTCATCTCTTCTAATTTGGAGATGAAATATTCTTCTGCAGAGTCCGCTCTTCTCTTCAAGGTATGCTTCTGGGAGTCAGTATGCCTAACTGAGGTAGCTTTACGCCTTGCAGAGAAAATTGCAATTACATTAAGTCTACTTGCTGCCTTAATACAAGCAGAAAGAAATGTGTGTATGGTAGTTTCTGAGCTTGCAAACACTCACTTTTGATGATTTTGGCTTCAAAGGTGGCATGTACTACCATTGAATAATTAAAGTGTTATCCTAATTAATCTGGACCTACAGATCATGGTGTCTCTGAAATACTTTTTCTCCATTAATTAGTGATTTTAACAGTATGGCTAGGTACAACAAAGGCTGCCTTTCCCTGGCACGGGATACACTCTAGCTTCTTTTAATGCGATTCTCCAAAAGAAAGTAAAATCTCATTTTCTTTTTTAAATCTCGATTTGGAAATCACTCTTTGTGGAACTGTACTAAGAGGAGTTTCTTTAGACACTTAAGTAAAGACTGAAGAAAGACATAACTGACTTCCTGCACCTTCAACCCAAGGAGCCAGAGATGCCTCTTTTCTACCAGCCTTGTGACCAAGACAGTGTGTGTTGTCTGACACATAGGCTGCAGCCCGGCAGTAAGGATTTCCCAGCAAGTTCAGATATAATACTAGCTCTCAACTTGCTTTTTCTGTGCTGTTCAGGACAGTATCACCTAACAAAGACTTGCACTGGCCTCTCAATTATGTTTTTACATTAAGAAGCCTCAGCGCATTTTGAACCTTAACGTAATTCTTTCCTTCTGTGCAAAGGAATGACATAGGTTCTTGTAGCTGTTGTGGCTTACTTTGCATGAAAAACAATGCTGGAGGCATATGACTCTGTAATGGCTGCTCTGCAGCCATTTTGTGGTCTTTGGTTCACTCACATTATAAATCTTGTATTTTTGAGGTATTTCCAACTCAATCATTGAAAATTGCATCAACCTAATGTTAAACATTCAGGAGGCTGGTTAGAAAAATTATCCAGGAGTTTAAAAAGATGCAGATGCCTTAGTCCAAGGTAAGCTCTCCTGAGACGTAACATTTATTCTCAGAGCTGTTGGAGTTCACATGAAAAGCCTTGAGGAGGGAGGCAAGAGCAGAAATCCCACAGCTGTTCAATGTAGTTTGAGGTTCTAGGTAACCTCCTACATTAGACACCTTATATACATAATAAGATTGTGCCTGGCCAGAACAGCTTACAGCCCAAAGAAAGAGAGGCACAAACTGATAAAAGAGGTTGGGGAAACCTGAGTTTTGTGGGTATCAGGCCAAACCCTCCCTGCCCAACTGCAGAATCGTTCTTGATAACCTGGAGCAATTCCAGGTGTTTGTATCTTCTTGCCATTGTTCTGCTGGTGTACAAATAGTGAACTAATGGTCCTTAATCCCCATTACAAGGAAGGCTGAGTGTAGGTGGTCCTAACAGGTTTAAGCAGGACTAGCACAGTTGGAGGTAACAGAATAGTGAACAGGTGGGGTTTTTTTAACTGAGTTTATCAGTAAGAAATGTGCTCAGTAAGCTGACTTGGTGTTTCTTGCTTACTGGACAGCAAAATCAGTCTGCATTCTGTGTCTTTTAGGATGTATGTAAAACTGACTTAAGTCAGTCAAAGTCCATTTACACAAAAGCCAGCCTGTCAGTACCATGTAAGGTGGGACAGACGATAAGTGCATTGGAATTAGGAACCTCACAGTTTGCTAGGAAGTTGCTCTAGATAAGGAAAAAGAAATGTCCCCAGGGACATCATATTCAAATGCATATGAGCAGAGAAGTGATGGAGGAAAAACAGGGGAGAGGCATGCCAGCACTGGGCAGCTGCGAGAAGACCCTGGCTGGCCCCACCAGAGCGGCACAGGGTACCTTGGCTGTCTTGCTCAGGGCAATGGGTTGCATCAGTAACACAGATACTGGTAATTTGTCCTGCTTTTCTTTCCTGTCAGGCCACCATTTCATTGTTGGTTTTTTTTCACTTAGCTTCAGCACACAAGCTATTAATGAACGTGTCATGCCAGCAGGGCTCCTTCTTTATCTGGGCTGCAGGCAATCCAGTCTGGACATCAGCTGCTACCAGACTGCATCGCCTGGAATTTCTATGGGTCGTTTAATTAATACAGCAAATACAAATGACAAATTAGGTGGAGATATCGAACCTGAACTTTGCATGGCCATTTTTCAGTGCAAGAAAATAACACTAACATCAGAATGGTTTTATGTTCTTTCTCCCTGCTGCAGTTATTGTGAGATGATATCGGAAAGTGCTACAAGGAGCAGAAAGAAAACAGTGTAATAAAGGCATCAGTTTAGGTTTAAAACATCTTCTGTACCTAAGTGGAAGATGTAAGATGGCACTAAGTAATTTTTAGGCCTATTACCTTATTACAGATGACAGAGGTGCATTTAGACAAATCTGTAAGAGCAGACAAGCAATATTTAGAGAAGAAGGAGAATGGTGTGCTTAGACAGTAGTTGTTTTTTGACAGGGCTTTGCAATGAACTGTTTAAAAATAGCTGCATAATAAGACCTCGGAATATGTACTACAACTGCAATCAAGACACAGATTTTAGCAAGACGATAAATTCGTAGCACTTTCTTGGCATCTTGTTCTTGTAAAATCAGATGTTACTTCCACAAATTTGAGGCTTGGAAGAACCCTGAGAACAGCAAATGGTGCTGTCTGCTTTCTCAATACAACAAATTTTCTTTTTTTAAAAAAATATATACTTCAAAATCATGCCAGAGAGAAGAATAGTCAGAGGTGATGCTTTTTCTTTCTGTTAAGATTCTCCCCCAGCAGTATCAGCATTGCAGCTTGGTGTTGGAAAGCTTTCAAAAGACACCCTTATTCCCTGAAATGGGAAGAAGAAACCCTGTCCTCCCCCAGCAAAACCAGGTGCATAGACATCATAGCTTAGACAGAAAAACTCTAATCTCCTTTGCCAAAATGTCTGGTTGAAGTGTGTTACTGAAAGGGTTATGAACGTTGATGGTGGCTGTAAAGAGCAGCAGTGCCAGAGCTGGTCCCTCTGCAGGCCAGGGAGCAGGTAGCCTCCCTAGAAACGTGTCCTTTCGTCTTCTTCAGCAAGGCCACCTCCAGACCTTGGCAAGGGATCAGCTCCTTCATAGACAAACAAAGGAACCTGCTCCAGGTATCGGCAAACTGTCATGCGTGTTGTGATGTCCCTCCACTCTTCTTTCCTAGGGACAGCAGCATTTGAAAGCTACATAAGAGACTGATTATTCCTAAATCAGCTTCTGAATCCTGCATAGGGAAGGCAGCTGCACTCTATGGAAATATCCCATGATGAAGTCAGGCAGAAGGAAATCTCCAATACAGAGATGAGTGCTAGAAAGCACGTATCTGAAGTCACAGCTGAGGCTGATCTTTATTTTTGCTAGAAAATCAAAGGGAAAATATGAAAAGTTAAGGTATAGAAAAGAAAAAAGGATAAAATATTCAGGCCAAAAGAAATGAGGGACAACACCTGTTTGCATCAGTAGAGAGTACAGACCTTTTTTAACTAATGGACTTTCCTGAGGTAAAGAATTACATCAATTTGTCTTGAAATGACACTTGACAAGGGGCAAAGTGTCTATTGTAATCCCATTTAATAAACTATTCAGCCCACTTAAATATCCTTTCTATCTGTTTTATCCACCTGAAAAATGTGTTTTAGCAATTCATTAACCTCCCTTCTAATTACGTGGATATAGGCAGCACTCTGCTATGACCCTGCAGAACCACAACACAAGAAATTTTGTTCTGTTGCTCAAAGTACATGTTCATTTCTGAAAATGGCACAAAAAGGTCAGAGGGATGTAGCTGTTTGTACCTCCCTTGGATTTACTGGAATAATTACTTGCTTGTTCAGAATTAGCCACTTCTTCAGGAAGGATTTTATTACAGGTCAAAAGCACGCTTGTGGACGCAAAAACAAATCCCCTAAAATAAAAAATAACAGATAACATCAGATACAGTATTTCTACTTCAAGGAAAATATAAACAAATACTTCATTAAAGATGTTCTCAAAGGAAATAAGCTGGCTTGGAAGAGTTCTGGATTTCAGGGACATTTGGTCGATGTGGAGCCAAGCTCAAACTTTGCAGCTCTGGAGATGTATTATATTTTTTCTGAAGGGAATGTGGTGAGCTCAGGATGAGAATGCTGGTAGGCGCAAGAGAGCTTCTAGGCTGCAATGTCTTCCAGTGCAGTTTATTTTCTAGTTTAGGCTGGAGCCCAACACTTCCTGTTTTTAGGGACGAAACAAGAAACTTTCCAGGGCAATTTTGAGGCTGACTGCTGTCGTGAAGGTAGTCTGAAATGCTCAGTGTCTACAGGTGAGTTAATGGTGTCTGACACGAGCATTTTGCAAAGCTTTGAAGATAGCTGTTTTCTAGCTTTAGTATTAATTGTTTCAGCTCATATGATCTATAGGCAGTTTTAAATCCACTCTTTTCACAGTCTGTGAAGTGGCTCATACCGCTTGTATCATGTGTCAGCCTTGTCCAAAAGCTGCTAATGCACTGGGGGAACCAAAACTTGGGAAGAAAATGGGGAAGACCAAAATGTTGTGTCTCTTCCTTCAGTGCTCCTAGGAGAAACATTTAGAAAAAATTTCCAAGGGGTTTTCCATCCTGCTCCAATTTATTACTCATATTTATTCTCTCACTCCAGGAAGGGTGTCCCAGGTGTTGTGACAGCTGGGGGACAGGCCTGTGGCTTCTAAGTGCGCTGTCACCTCCCATAGCACATTAAGACAATGCCTGCAAATGCGTGTGTTTAAATTACAACAAAAATTAGAACATAGACCATCCTTCTGCTGCTTGGTCTCACAGACTTAAGTGCCACAAGGGTCCTGGTGCATTACTGAGGTTTTTACCTATGAGATCTGTTGCCAGAATAGACAGTTAAAATGCGACAGAGCTCCTCTATAGTACACGACTATAAAACGTGAACAGTGCTTTAAGAATTTGTCACATTGGTGCTCTTGTTCTCCACATGTCCCTGCGTTTTGTGAATGAAGAGAGGTTTGAGAGAAAACAGGTATTATCCTGTGTCTAGCACAGAATGAGGATTGAGTAGAAAGTTGTGCAAAAAATCTGGTGTAGAAGAAGTGTGGAAGCAGTGGGAAAGCAGTGCTGAGCCCTGGCAAGAGAGGACTGAGGACAAAAGTAGGTCTGTCTTTGCAGACTTGCTCTGAACAGGTATGAACGTGGCGTTGTTTCTGCTCTGGACTGGGTACTAGATAGCTGTGATGAGCGTGATGCTGGACTGGCAGCACTGCTGGGAGGTGATGGCGATGGCTGCAGGCTCAATGCTCTGCTAGCCACAACAGCAGAGATAGCTCACGGCTCTCTGTGGATGACATGGCAGTACACCCAAGAAAATGTTCCCATTGTGCACATGTCTAAACTGTGTAGAGACCTTTGTGTCTTGGACTTGCTGGAGTGTAAATGACATTGCATTCCTTATTACCTGCTCCCTTAACAAAGATTTTGTCTTGAGGATATTCCCTGTTGCACTTCTTTACTGAATCAGTCTGTATTGGGCAAGTTACTAGGACTTTCTGAGGAGGAAAGCTGGTTGCTTGCTTGGGTAGAACAAGGCCACCATCACTTCACAGCTACAACACACCGTTTACAGGAATAAACCCTAGGTGTTATATTTTAGACTCAGCCGCCATGCTCCAGATGCTCAAAACCATATATATGTGAATAACTGACATTACTACCTTAATGGTGCTTGTTGGACATAACCTACATATTTTGAGGAAGTGTCGGTGTGAATGTCTTTACATAAAATTTTCAGCACCATGCATGCTCTGCCCAGTCAATGAGGGAATATTAGGTCCTGCTTTATATCAAAGGTGCCTAAAGGCAAAATAGGGGTGAAGTGAGGGACGTAAGATTAAACATCTCAACCAGCACTTGCTGTGCATCAAGGTAATAACTTCACAAGAAGCATGACCGTTATTGAAAACCCTTGGGTTTCCATCTGGTATTTCATTCAGGTTTTCCTGAGATGAGAGGGGTCACGTGCTGCTGTGAACAGACAGAAAGTGAGCACTTGACATGAGCCTTGTCACTTTGTGGTGGGCTGTGGCAAGCCCTGGAGTTCACTGTTGTAGGGTAGTGACATACACAGTACAAAATCCAACATTAATCAAATAATTAATTTGAGAGAGTAATGGACATGGATTTCTCTTCCAGCATTTCACTGTTAGATCTTCTCAGCCCAGAAACTGGCATACGTTTTATTTAAGAGGACCTTCCATTTTATTTGTATTCAGACCAATCGAGCGTTTTTGTTATAATGGGGAGGGCTAAGAGCCGAGCGGGAAGACCACGAAATGAATTCTAAGACTAGTTCTCTTGCAGGCACTGCCTGTGTAGACAGAACATCTCTTTCATGTTTAATGCCATGTAAAGTGCTGTGTACAGCAACTCGTTTAACTGAATGAGTAATATGAAAGTGATATAATAATACAAAGGTAATATAAAAACCTCTTGAGACATTCATGACTAGAATCCCATTTTTTGTCTCAGTATATTTTACAGTGCCCTAGAGGAACCTTTTTTTTTTCCAGGAGAAAAGCTGAGTTATGCATTTTCCTACTATATCTAACTGTAAACAAAGAGTCCCATAACAGAGAACTGAGCTACCTCAAGAGTGCCTTTATCTGTTAAAATTGGATACCCGCCCACGAGGGTATGTGACCTTGCTGCCATCTCATGCGTACTCAGTGGTCCTTTTTTGATTTTAGATCTGGTGCTTCCCTGAGATAATAGATGGCTCTGCGGGGCTTACCAGTATAGGTATGGAATAAGATAAGTACGTGGTAATCAATCAAATGGGCAATAAAAATATAAACCCTCTTCTCAGTGGCTGGGTGGAAAGGGTTAAATATGCTTACAAATATACCTGTTGTGAGGCTTCTCCTGGCTGCATGCCAAATGGTGGGCAGTCCGTACGGATGCATAATGGCAAACGATGGCACCATTAATGCTTCAGTAACCACTGGAACATCTGGACTCCCAGCAGGGATTAAACAAAGGTAGCACTGAACTAGCTGTGCCTGTTCAGCTATTCAATGTGTGCACAGAAACTATCGGCTCACAGGTGCTACTGACGACCATTCACGATCTTCCTAAGCAAGAATTGCTTCTTGAAGAGAATACCAAAGCAAGCAAATTTCAAATATGTGAGTGTGGGAAATTGCTATGAACTTTCCAGAGTTACAGATGTTCTCCCTGTCTCCTATGTCTTTCTCAGATTTCTGCCTCCTCTTAGTACTCTTGGTACTGAGGAAATGGTTTATTGTTGAAATCTTTGCAATTCACTCTGGAATTCTCATCCTTGCTGTTTGTTCCTTTCCTCCCCAAGTTCTCCCTGTGCATGTGGATCATACAACCCTCCAACCAACTTGCTTCTGAATAATACCCTGTGAGATGTGGGTTTGTGGCTACTCCCTGTTCCATACTTGTTATCATGGTCAGAGTTCTTACGTGTGAGGTATTGCCTACAGCCCCAGAAAGCAGGACAAAATATGAACTCCAGAGAAGAGCTGAGCAGGAGGTCTTGATGCTGAAGGAGATGGTGGTGGGTTCAGGAAAGGTACCTATATGATGGTACATTTCTGACTTCACTGCATGTGAATTACTGCAGTCTTGGAAACAAAAATCCTCAAGGTGCCTCGTTTGTACCAGGCACCTGGAGATGTTGAGATGCTGTGCCAAAGTGGACCAGGAGAGGCACAGAGCTGGGGGCAGGAGCTACGTGGTATATTTGAACCTTTTAATGGATCGCTGAATGAATGTATGGTCGTCATCCCTCCACATTCTAAGCATTGTAATGGAGGGAGGTTGAAGATGTCCCCTTCCTCTCCTGTAAAACCACAGTTTCTGTCAGGGCAGATGATCACTCTTCTCCTTTAATGCCCAGTCCTTACAGCCCTGTCTCTTGCCTTACTTACAGGTGTGGGCATCCTCTGTGCTCACTCCCAGGAATTTGTTAGGTTACAGATTTGTTACAAAGCCTAACCACAACGAACACAAAGATCCAGTGAGGATCAGAGTGCCAATACTGGGTAGAGCAACCAGTAACCTCAGCAGTGCCAACAGAGCCCCAAACCTGCTCCCTGTGGTTGTGGGAGGAGTGATCAGCCCCAGGCCCCAGGTGAACCCCACTGAGGCAACAGTGGGGCCACCCCCTCCCCAGAAGGCCCTTCAGGCTGGTGGGGGTCAGTGCCTGCAGTGGCAGCGGACTCACGGGGGGCTGCGGGGGAAAAGCATTTGAGGACATTGTACAACTTCTTATGAGGTGTTTTTAAGGGGCTTGTGGGAATGTGCAAGGCTTGTTATGGGATGTTCAGGGGAAAGATCAAAGGTGGTTCTGTGGGGGGGAACAAGTGTGAGGGAAAAGGGGATAAAAGGGGCTGGTCCTGGGTGACACCTGGCTGGTCAATACGCTCGTCTGCCCAAGCCCTGCACCTGATCACCACATTTTATCCTGCAGTTTTACTACATATTCTTATGTAACAATGTAAATAATTATTTACTACTAATTACTCTTACATTCTTTCTACCCACATTCTGTGTGGGCACACCCTCTATTCTGAGCCCACGTGAGAGACCACCAGCAACCTTCAAGCCAGACGAGTGGGCAGCAGCACGAGAGCCGAGTGCCGGCACCTGGAGCGGGACCGTGAACCCCAGGGGCTGGAGGGTGCCAGTGCTGGCACCTGGGGAAACTGGGGCCTGAGGCCACTCTGGGGCAGACTGAGTAGCCAAACCCAGCTACCCGAGGGACCCATTTTCCACCTGTGAGTATGTATTTCACTAGTGGACATTAATCCTGGTCAGACAGAGGGGAACAGTACCTGCTGGCTGTGCTGTTCACGTGTGCATGAGCCTTGTGTGTGTGTGTGAGTCTGTGCAGGTGTAGGCACAGTGTAAAGGCACGGCTTTCTGTGTTTGTCAGTGGCTGGCTGTGTGTGTGTGTGTGCGTGCACCTCCTGGTAACCCATCCTCAACCTCGCTGCAGGCTGGACCTGGGGCAGGAGGAAACCCTCTGGGTGCTGTAGCCACAGGATCTGGCTGCCCTTTACAAAATGTGATGGCAAAAAATGCACACTGCTCCTTGTGCAAGGACACATTCAAGGTTTATTAGTGGATCACTTTGTAGATGCTGGCATGGTGTGGGGTGTCAGGCTCATTCACAGCAGAAGACTCTCATGTCGTTGAGAGCTGTGTCATCCCTCTTTCCCTGGGGTTCCTCCACCTTTGTCTGGAGCCCACAGATGGCCCCGGAGGTGCAGCTGATGCTCCATGGTCCGAAGTGACCCCCCGACAGTCCCAAGCCCTCTAGCTTTGTCCCATCCGAGCAGGCGAACCTCACGTTGTTGGCTGCCGTGTCATCACGCAGGTACTGCCTCTTTTCCACACGCAGCGAGAAGGAAACCAGCTTGTTGCTGGGGCAGAACTGGGCCTTGGTCCAGTTTCCCCACCTGCCAGAGAAGAAAACAACTCACCAAGACATGTTCAGCCTCTGCTGTGCTGCAGTCAACACTGCAACTTGTCTGGGATCCCGGTAGTCCTGGGGCAGGGGATCTACCCAGGGATGGTGGGTTTCTACAAGCACCTGTTTCATTCTGCTTCCACATCACCCTTTAGATGCCTGGCCACCATCAACCCTGGGCTATCCTGGTGCTGCAGGACCCCTTGGGAATTTCAGCTGCTTGCTTTCTCCCTGTTACTTAATATCAATGTCCTTTTCAAAGTAAGCATTTGAGGAAAAGGAGAAAGTACAGGTTTAAGATCTGCATTTTTGAACTCTCCTTCATCTCTTGAAGTACTGTTCCCTTCCCTGGGACCAGGTCTCTACCCTAAGACTTTCAGAGTTGATGGCCAGGGAGACCTCACCCACCTCCTCAAATGGGGTGGAGAGCCACCTTCACAGGGGATGTGGGTGGAGAAACCTTTGGTTTTCCTTCATGTTTCCTAGAAGCTGCTGCCCTGAAGGAGGATGAAAGCAAAGACTACTCACCACCCCACGGAGGACTCGATGACTGTGCCGTCCGTGCAGAGCAGGCGGATGCCATTCAGAGCCGTGTCATCACCAAACAGCCAGAATCCCTGGTAGGGCTCCACCTTAGCATACAGGAACAAAATGAGAGAGGTCAGCACCCTCCCCCTTTTAAAAGAAGAGATGAGGTGAGCCCTCATGATGAGGGGTGTTAGGAGGCTTCGGGGACAGAGCCAGACACGGGTAGTGCTGCTGAGCAGGGCTGTGAGGCAGCTCTACGGCATTTCTCAGGGAGCCTTTTTTCACTGTTGTCCACTTCTGCTTTTTCTCTGAACTGTGGAGCAGAGGCTCTGGACACAGAAACGCTTGGTGGCTGATGTCCTGGGTCATGCCCAGCCTCTCACCATGTGCTATGACACCCACAGCTGGAGTGTTGGCAGGTGGGAGCTGTCCCAGCCCCTTGGGAATGCGCTCTGCAGTGCCAGCCCCAGGTCTTCTCTTACCCCATGGACTCCTCTGCTAAGAAATTGCTCACTGGCAGAGAGCCTGGAGAGCTACTCTATGCTAGAGATTTCTTGCTGATAAGCCTGCATGAGCAATGCAGATACAATGCAAACTGCTGCAATGGGACAAAGTGGTGTGGCCAGCCCTGCTGAGACCACAACAAAATAACATCATTTCACAGCAGGTTTTTTTCCCACCCCAAAGAAGGAGTGAAACCTTACCTTCACTTCAAATCCCTTAGCGTAGCCACTGGGGCAAAAGTGTTGGTGTCCCCAAGAGCCCCAGGGGCCTCCGTTCGGCACTGTGAGGATGGATTCATATTCCCGTGCTTCCGTGACCCGGAGGCAGCAGGAGCCCAGCAGGCAGAGTACGGTCGGGATGAGCAGCTGCATCGTGAGGGACCTGCTTGGTGCCTCGCTGCATGGAGGGGTTGGCACAGGGCAATTTATGAGCCGGGAGAGTGGGTGGGAGTGTCAACAAACCCCATGGGGAGTGCTAGTTGTTGCTATGTACTGCTCCTGTTGACTGCATGTCCCTCAGTGGTGGGGCCACCCTTGCCAGGCAGAAGGGCTGTCACTGGTTTGCACTGGCTGAGGGTCTTGCAGGGCTGTGAAAACTTGTGGATGTGAGGGAAGGGAGGAGGAGTAGAGCTGGGACCGCTCCTCAAGGGGATGCTGTGGTTTTGAGGAGGGTCCTGACAATGCTGCGAGGAGGGTCTTGGAGAGAGTGATGTAGGAGGACTGGAAGAGGTAGAAACCTCTGAAGGGGCTCAGGTAAAATGGAGGTGGAGGAGTCTCAGGGTCCTTCACCCTGTGGAAGTCCTCACTTGCTTCATCTTCCTCGCTTTCCTTCTCTCCTCTCTGTCCTACTGAGGCTAAGGAAAATGCCTCCACTGGAAAGCATTGCATTTTGCTCAGGGACATGCATTAAGTGTATGTGACTACGTAAAGGGTGGCAACCCCTTCTCACGGGGCGAGTGCTCCAGCTTCCAACCTTCTCGTGTGGCCTTTGCTGAACTCACTCCAGTTTATTCATGTCTTTCTTGTACTGGGGGTAGGGGAATAAGAGCAAAACTGCATGCAGTCCCATCATCCCATGGACTTGTGCAGACACAGCTCCCAGCTGCTCAGGTGTATCTTTAGGATGTGTGAGCGTACAGAGAAGGTAGGACTTTCCAGCAGAAACAGACCCTACTTCTGCTGTTGTTCCACTCTCAGAGGTGAGTTCCTGTTGCATGCCTTGTTCCTCCAGAGGGATGAGCCAGAGAAGAAACCTCTGCTGACAGCAATATTCACGGGTATCCTGTGAGTAGCTGCTGAGTAGGAGGATAAGCTGCTCACAGTCTCATTGAAGAGTCAGTGATGATGCCACCTGGGAGAGTTGTCCTGTGAGGTCTGTACCAGCAGTATATCCTACACTATGAACACAGCCTACATAGGGAGAAAGAGTTATTCCAGGCTTCAATGACTGAAAAATTGAATAGCCTGCTTCTGTAACAACCATTTTGTGCAGGTGAGGGAGGAAGTGTTGCTTTCAATTGAAATCCTGTGATGTTACCTCTTGGGTAAAATTGTAAAAAACCCCAGTTACTCACAGCACCCCACAGGAGACAATGAGGATGAAAATGTCTTTTTGTGTCATTGTATCTCATAGGCAAACAGAACCCAGCAGAAAGAAGACAACAGGGATGAAGGGCTGTGTGGTCAGGGTCCTGACCTGGAGAATGGATAGCTTGTGGATACTTTGCCACTCCTGGTGAGACAGGACTTCCTAAGCTTGAGGTGTCAACTGGATTTCCTCATAAGAGTGGCAGCAACCACAGCAAGAGCAATGGGCCATTGCCAAGTACAAAATACAGTAAAGAGCTGTGAATAAGCGATATGATCAACCCTCTTCATTAACCATGCCAGCTACATGATAAGGTTTTCAGGATATGTGGAGAGTTATGGCTTTAGGGTGGAACAGTGGCGGAGACACCTAGAACCATGAAAGGATCTTAAGGAGAAGCAGTGAAGAGGAGCTAGGTGGGGAAGGAGGCCCCAAACTGGCTGATGCCAAAAAGGTAGATATGTTTTACAGTTTGTAGTTATATCCACAGAGCTGCATCTTGCTCCGTTTGGGTCCCTCTTATTGAGAGGGTCTGTTTTCTTAGTCTTCCACTTTCACACAACTTCTCTTTCCTCTCTGTCAATCAGTCTGAGCTCTAGCCCCAATGATCCTGCCACTGCAGGTAGGAGAAGGGGTATCCTGGCTGGGAAAAGACCTTGTTCAGCATCTTTGTTGATTTTTTTGTTGCACCCTTTTGGCTGCCTGGGGAGGAGGCAGCCAGAGGCAGTGGCACTGGGTCAGTGGTTCTGCGATACTCCAGCAGGAAGCAGTGAAAACAATTCACACTACTAATTAACTCTGCCTGTGGGAGAAAACAGACACCATATGCGTTTCTATAACTTCAGAGTGGGGAGCTAGAAAACAAGCAAGGAACTAATCTCAGATTTATGTTCCTTTCTCTTGTGTCTCATTAATTTTTAACCCTTCCAGAGTGATGAACCTCCTTCTTGAGTCAAAGACACTTTTTCTCCCCCATGCCCCCCGCCCCAGGAAACCTTTCCAGCTCTAGGAGTAAGGCATGGACTGGAATGAAAATCCTGGGATCAGTATCAGCAGTTGAATTTGTGCTGCCAGCGTACAGGGCCAATGAATACTTTTGGATAAGTCTGCTCATACACTGAACTTCCCTGAGTATTCAGTGATGTCTCCAACATCCCTGCTAATGAACGTTTTTCTCATTTGGGGAAGGTCTTTCTTTTCACTTCTTTTTCTCTTCTGTTAACTTTCAGTCCTCCAGTCAGGCAGGGAAAGTACCAGCTTACAAGCCTAGGGTGGATGGATTTTTCGTTACGTTCGATTGGGAAGCTGGAGTTTGAACTTCTCAGTGAGTCTGGCAACCTCTTTGCTGATTAGCTTTGGCAGCTAGTTGTAGGGTCATGTTATGTGACACATATTTTTTTCTTTTAATCGAATTATTGGAAGGCAGAAAAGCATTAGACTCAGCAACAGAAGTGAAGACATGATGGCCAGTATAGAACAAAGACCAGTTCTGTATTTTTGCAAACATAAACCAAACAGAAATATTTCTTATTTTTTGGACAACGTAATTCCTCCTCCCTATGATAAAAAACAACTGAGAGTTACAATGAAATAAAAATCTTTGAAAACAGTGCAGGTGCTCAAAATAATCAGAAATCAGCAGAATAGAAAAAGATACTCACAGAGCCAAAATATCAAGATGAAAGAATGAAGTGCTTGTAGTAGCCTTGTTGACATTGCATATATACATTTACATTGTAGATACCGAAGTGTAGGTTAGGTGAATCCCACTTTCCGTGAGCTAGAAAGTATTTTCTTATTTACTGCCCATTTACAAGATGGCAGGGCTCTCCAGGGAAAGCACAGGAGCTGTGTTCTCAGTTGGCCACCTTCTCTAGCAATATAAACCTTCTTAGATGATGTTACTTTAAGTCGTATGTGGACTGAAAACATTCTTGGCATGGACTTTGTAATGTCATAGGAGAGAAAACCAGTTAAATTGTTCCACATCTGGAAACTAAAGATAGTTTCTGGATAAAAGACCTAGTTTCAAACATCCTTTGGTGCTGCCAAGGGGCCAGTCAGCCTTTGAAGCGTGTAGCACTCCTGCCCTCATCATGTCAGTTTAAAAACAGATGCAGAGTCTCAAAACTTTCTTTGCTACTAAAGGTATTCTTTGAGGGCCAGGGGACAGGCACGAGCCAACACCGTTGATGCACCTAGATCAGATACACAGGCAAATTGCCAGCTGTGTGGGGGACAGTGCTACTCATCTACAACACAACAGTGGTGAGGTGTGATTCCTGTGACTCCTTACATGAGAAAAGTAGTACAAAGTCATCAGACCGAGGCAGAGTCCATGCCTTCTCACCACTCTCAGCGCAGAGCAGCCAGTACTGAGAATTAGCTCTCCAAGGCAAAGGTAGAGGCAAAGACATTTTTCCCTTTTACAGTTTCTTTCTCATTTCTGCTGCTTCTTGCTCTTTTCTATTAACTGGTGAGGCCACCAGAGCTGTGGTTCAGGTTAGTCTAAGTAGTGACACCCCTATTTATTTGTCTGTACGAGAGTCCACCTGTGACCTTTGTGTCTGAGCTGCTGCTACAGTCACTGGGGATGCACATGCTTGGTGGAGTCTAGAAATTGAATCCACTGAACAGCCTTTATGCAGCTGATTCTGCTGCCTGAGGTTAGGTGTCTAGTGCCAATGGAGACTTCATAAGGTGTCCCATCTTGCTTGTTTACCAAGCCAGAAGGTGCACGGTGGTTTTTTAGGCCTGGTAATAAGAAACTGGGTTCTACCTTACGTTTCCCTCTACTTTTTTTCTATGGTTATGTCTTTCATATTTCATGATAATCATTTCTCATGGATCTTTTTGTCTCAGCTGAATCCAGTATCTACGGAGACCCTTCATGAGGACAGAGCAGGTTGTTTCTGGAGAGAATCTGTAATAGGCAGTGGTTACATTCATTATTAAAAGGTACATGTGAAATAGATCACAAGCTTATCACACTGTGTGGTGGGTTAGTCTTGGCTCGCTGGCTGCCAGGTGCCCACCTAGTCACTCTTTCTCTCCCCCTCCTCAGCAGGACAGGTGGAGAAAACAAGATGAAAAGCTCATGGGTCAAGATAAGGACAGGGAGGTCACTCACCAGTTAGTCAGGGGCAAAACAGATTTGACTTGGGGAAGGTTAATTTGAATTGTTGTCAGTTAATAACAGAGTAGGATAGTGAGAAAAAAGAACAAAACTCAAAACACCTTCCCCCGACCCCTCTCTTCTTCCTGGGCTCAACTTGACTCCTGACTCTTTACCTTCTCCCCCCAAGCTGCACAGGGGGATGGCAAATGGGGGTTGCGGTCAGTTCATAACACTGTCTCTGCCGCTCCTTGCTCCTCATGCTCTTTCTCTGCTCCAGTGTGGGATCCCATCCATGGGAGACAGTCCTCCACAAACTTCTCCAATGTGGGTCCTTCCCACGGTCTGCAGTTCTTCACGAACTGCTCCAGTGTGGGCCCTTTCCACGGGGTGCAGTCCTTCAGGAATGGACTGCTCCAGCCTGGATCCTCCATAGGATCATAGGTCCTGCCAACAAACCTGCTCCAGTGTGGGCTCCTCTCCACGGGCCGCAGTTCCTCTGAGAAGCATGCTCCATCGCAGGCTCTACAGAGGCTGCAGCTTCCTTCAGGGCACATTCACCTGCTCTGGTGAAGTATCCTCCACAAACTGCAGTGTGGCTATCTGCTCCACTGTGGCCCTCCGTGGGCTGCAGGGGTACAACCTGCTTCACCATGGTCTTCATCATGGGCTGCAGGGGAATGTCTGCTCCCGTGCCTGGAGCACTTCCTCCCCCTCCTTCTTCACTGACCTTGGTGTCTGCAGAGTCTTTACTCTCACGTATTCTCACTCCTCTCTCCCAGCTGCTGTGCAGCATTTTTACCTTTTCTTAAATATATTATCACAGAGGCACCACCAGTGTCACTGATGGGCTCAGCTTTGGCCAGCGGTGGGTCTTGGAGGTGGCTGGCACTGACTGACATGGGGGCAGCTCCTGGTGCCTTCTCACAGAAGCCATCCCTGCAGTTCCCCACCACGAAGACCTTGCCACATAAATCTGGTTCATATTGGCAGACCCTACTGTAGTATATAAGCTGCAATAAGAGGTCTGTAGTTACTTAGATCACCCCTGGAATAATTTTTTAAAACTGACTTCATGTTTGCCCCTTTAGCCTTCCAGTAATTTTAAATAACATGTTAGCCATCACTGCTATGACCTTAGCTCTTCCAGTTTAGAGACATCTTAGACCTCTTGAGTGCTTATTATCAATTCTAGTTTTTGTTGTTATTCATGCTGTGAATTTTTTTAATCTCTCTTCTAAAGTAATTTTAATTTCTACCTATTCTTTCCTAAGATCCCTAACCCCTAAGAGTGGTTGGAACCATCTGAACACAAAGTTTCTTCCACTATGAGCACTGATGCAAATAAATATTTTAAAATGGCCATATCTGCTGTGATCTTCTTTTATACCGTCAGCTGGTCCTACAGATTTTCTGACAGCCTCCTGAACCTTTGATGTGAAGGAACATTATTAGTGTTAATTCCCTTTGCCATTTGTTCCTCAAAGTGCTTTTTGTCTGCTGTGTTTTTACAAGCAATCTGCCACCAGATATGTTACTTCTGTTTTTTCCATTTGGCCACAACTTTAGCTTTCACTATTTCCTGCAGCCTCCCTTACCTTATGGTTTAACGATGCTTATTTCCTTTTACTCTTCCTCAAGTCCTTGTTAATAAGTTGCATGCACTGGTCCTGTACTTCTAGCACCATAACCTTTAGACCGCTCCTGCTGTCAGTCAATGTGCAAGCTCTAGGGTTTCCTTTGCAGACTGCCTTTTGGCAGGAAGAATGGAGAAGGACTCCCTGCAAGATCCGTGTCCATGGTTTGTCTGTGAACAAGGGGAAGAGAGAGCCAGGAGCTATTCTGAGCACTCCTGAGGACGTGGTGACAGAGACCTGCAGCATCACCTCAGCCCTGTGATGGCAAACAGGGCGAGATGGACATCCTGCAGCTGTGAACATGCCCCGTGCCAACAGCAATCTTTACTACTTTTTATGAGATTACTCAGAATTTTTTTAAGAAATAAAATGCCGCTGAGGAACATCATAACACAAATTACAGCTGTTGCCCAAGGAAGCCGGAAGGCAGGTCAATGACCTTTTCCAGGGACTAGGCTGCCTGTTGCCCAATTTGCTCCCACCCGATCAACGATCAGGAATCCTGGCTGCAGCTGGAGTAGGGAGCGAGTGGCTGATGTTACCCCACAACCCCACGGAAAGCTCGCAGGGAGAGTTTTCTGCAGATCTGAAGAGAGAGGAGAGCGCCCAAGTGCCTGAACTGGTATAAAACTAGATATGTCACAGCGTTACTGACATAACTGTGAAAGCAAAACTCTTCTCTAGGCTTGTCCTCTGAGTTAGTTCTAAACATATTTCCTTCCTGATTTATGCTGTTCCTTCCAGTTTACACTGTCCCTTCTCTACTTTCATCAATTTCCAGACACTATCTCATCCCTTCTCTTGCCTAAGCCACACAGATTTATTTTTTTGAGCTCTTTCTTTGCACTTCCTTCTGATATTTTCTGTGTTGTCTGGGAACTTTGAACATTCGAAGAGTTAAACCCCCGTAAGCGTTGTCTGCAAAGTCTGTAATTTCTTCTTCAATAATATCCCTGCAGTCTCAAATCTGAGTTTCAGGTATTCTTTAAGCTAACATACAGCAAGCTGATTGCAAACCAGAGTGAAGAAAAAAACCAACAAACAATGAAAATACCTCGAGCATGAAGGAATTCTCCTTGTGAGACTGGATATTGCAAGTACAAGGGCATAAAGCAGGTCATGGAAAAGGAGAGGTTTTTTACTGGTAATGCAAGTCCCTTGGTATAGCCACAGGAGGAAAAACGCATATTCCCTTTGTTACCCCAGGAGCCTCCACAAGCACAGCAGGGACAGGGCTGTGCTGTTGAGCTCCTTTGTGCTGAGGAAAAGGAGGCAGGAAAGGAGCAGGCAGGCAGAGGGCAGCTGCAGCAGGGTTGCATGACGATCATTCATCTTGAGCCCACCGAAAGAGCAGTCACTGGGTAGCTCTCAGCTTTGGAAATGGGGGAATTTATACTCCAGCAACATAGGGTGATCCAACATTTATAACCACTGCCGGTATCTGCTCCTGTGTTGTCTGAGAGCAGCTGTCAGGGTGAGGAGAGACACTGCTCAGTACACCAGCAAGACAGGAAAACTGGCCATTTTGCTGAGAATGAACTGGCACAGTTGGGCAGCTCCTTGAAGTTCGTTGATAGGAAAAGTGGATGTTAGACTGAGTGTAAAATAGGTCCTTGTCCAAGCAAAGGTGCAGCCAGAAAGCTTTTATCTTTTCACAGTTCCATGTGCAGGACTGATGGCTGTTCCTATTGACCCCCAACGTCAGCAGTATTCCTTTCGCAGGCTCCCCCAGGCTCCCATTAATCTGTGCTCCAGCCACTGCGTGGAAGACCTCTTTTGTCTTTCAGCTCCTGTCTCTCTAGGACATGCTGGCATATGGGAGGTGATCTTGATTTGGTGTCTATATGTGACATGCCCACGGCACAAGGACATGCATTTCTGACTTGCAGATGGTTAGGACCTCTAAGATGAAGCAGATGACATGCATTAAGTGGGGAGTTTTTTGTCCTCGGATGGGAATTAGATAATAATCTGAGTTTAGCTTTGCTTGCTCATATCTCTTGCTTTGTCTCGTTCTCGTCAGGCCCTTTGTATTCTGTTCTCATCATGAATCCCTTTGCCCTGACCAAATCCAATTTCCACAGAAAAGCTTCATGAAGAATGAACAAGGTGGCTTCTGGAGAGAGAGTCAGTAGCAGGGAAATGTCAGGCCAGGTCATTATTAATGGTTTCCTATAAAATAAATAATAAGCTTATTAACTTTGTAGACCACAGCAGGCTGTAATAGGCTGCAAGTACTTTGGAGGACACAGCTTGAGCTTGACAAATGGTCTTGTCAAATTGGAGAAATAGTTTGAGAAAAATAGGATGCAGTTCTGCAGCGACAAGTGTGAGCTCCCACCTTACACAGAAATAAGCATCTGCATGAGGAAAAAGGCCTGCATTAACATCACTCTGCAGAGAAGGGTCTGCGGGTCATCACGGATCACAGGCAAAGCATGAGTCAGCGGCGTCAGGTCGTCTCCATGCTGAGATATATGAACCAAATTACAGCCTGCAAGACAAATGGAGTGATTTTTCTTCTCAGCATGTGTGAGCCCCCAGCAGGGTTGCTCTGCTCAGCTGAGGGCACTGAACTGCCTGAAGGATGTGGCCCAGTTGGACAGAGTCCAACGGAAAGCAACAAAAATGGTCAGTGGTCTGGAAAACATGACCTGTGAGGAACGAGCGTGAGAGCCTGGACCATATAATCAAGAGATGGGAGGACTGGGGAAAGGGAGTCATGGGAAGAGCAGTTCAGTCAGGGCTCTGCAGCTAGTGCTGCCGTGGGAGGATGTGGGGAGGGCAATGCAGGGAGCACAGGAGAGAAAATCTACCCCAGGTTTACCTACCTCTTTCCTCATCGGGCTGCCTCCGTGCCATGTAGATCAAGGCTGAGTGGCCATCGTAAGGGGCCACGGTGGTCTGCGAGGAGAGTCAGTGTGTGTGTGTGTCCGGTGGCTGTACGGGATCCCCTGTTCAAGGGGGAGATGTAAGGAAGGCATTGGGGAGCTAGGCACTGCTTCAGGGCCCCAGGAAACATGTTACAGTAGGAGTGCTGTCACCTGGGGTCTGCAGGGAATGAGAGGATCAGCAAGTCCCCACACCCTGCATCAAGAACAGCCCATGGCCACTGCAGGGGAGCGGGATAACAGCCTGCGACAGTGCAAAATACTGCTGCAAAGAGAAAGGGAATGACCTGGTCTCTGTCTGCCTGAGACAAAGAGTAATGGATGAGCATTGCAGCAGGCTGAGATTGGACACTGGCGTGCACTTGATAACAATAGTTATGCCTAGGGAGGCTGGGCGATCTCCATCGCTGGAGGATTCTTGGAAAAGTCTGAGCAGATGTGCATCAGGGGTGATTAGCATGCAATGATTATTTTGGAGCAGGAATGCACTAGAAGACCTCCCGAACATCTTTCCAGCTCTGTTTGCTCTAACTAAATGATTCTTTGTGCAAGTCAAGCGGTTCAAAACAAGGACCCCACCTTGACCTTCATCTGGTGAGTAGGGTCAGAGCCCCCAGGAGCTGCCTTCTCCTCTGGAGGCTCACTGGGGATGTAGCTGCACCTGGGACAGATGAGGACCCTGGTAGGAACAGCACGAGAGAAGAGCCTTGTGGGGAGCAGTGCAGCTATCATGGACACAGCTCTGCTCGCTGACCCTATCTGCTGTCAGCACTCACCACAGGGATCTTGCAGCAAGAGGCTCTTTGCTGAAGCATCAGTTGCTGGAGATGTGACCAAATGGACTGAGGTGGGAGTGAGATGCCACTTCTCCCCCTTAGCCACGTGCGATCATGTCATATTTGTCTGTAAGCGCGTTGGGGACAGCTTTCCCTGGGGCCTCGCCTGGCTGCTTGCCTTGGCCCTGGCACTGCTGTGCTCCCGGGGAGCAAAGCCTCCATCCGTACCGCAAAGAGGGGAGTGTGAAATGGCAACTGACAGGCATTTATGGGAGCTTCACACCAGCAAATGAGTGAAGGCTGCTGCCAAAAGCACCGTTACAGTGTGTTTATTTTCTTTGTATTTGCAGGGGAGAATTGGGAAAAAACTGAGAATATGAGCAAAGGCAGTTGGACAGCTGGGATCTAACTGTTTACACAAACTGTTGATGGAGAAAGTAAGTAACCAGGGTCATATATACATTACAGCATGTGCTGCGTTTATTAGATTAAGTATATGAAAATATTTATTAGATCACATATTAATACATGCATTAATTTTACTGTGATCATAAACTGTACTGAATTTCCCAGCCCCTCTACAACTGACTAGCAGAATGGAAGCACTAAATAATCTTGAACTTTTATTAATACAGACTGGACTAGGGTTGCAGATAAGAAAATGTTGGACATCAAATTCCTGCTGCCTGGGGAGTCCTTTTCCTGACCAGTAATGTGAGCCTAGCAAAGGGTAAATATCCCCCAAGCAGCACTGAAGAAAACAAACAAGGAAATAAATCCTGCCGAGCACTGACATGCAAGAAATACCATAGAGCCAATTTTCTAGGGATACTTGGCACTTCCCTCTAGCTCCAGCATTGTTCACAGAGCTGGGTGAGCCCGAGTGTGCCTGCCCGGTCTGGCCTGGGTTGGGATGAGGAAACACCTTTTCAGACTGACATCAGCTCCTTTCTCAGGTAGAGATAGGGGGTGAAAGGACATTTTGGGGTCAAACAGGGGAAAGGAAAACAGAGTAGAAACAGTGGTTTACTTGGGCTTTCTCTGCCATTGCCAGATCTGGAGCTATTATTCAAGTGAAGGAGCAGGACTCGCACTGCTTGTGCATCCTGGAAAATATTCACTTTTGTGCAACACTTCTGTGGGACTGGAAAGCCTCCCCACTCTGGGTCCCTGGTGGTGCAGCAGCAGTGAAAACCTGACGTGGGAGCAGGGGCAGCAAATCTCCAATGCATCCGTAGCAGCCAGTGCTGCGGCAGTGGCTGGCTGACTCATCACCGCTGCTCTCCTCCGCAGAGGTGGCATATTTTCTGGTTAGGACTGTGTGAGATAAGTTAGAACTGTGTGAGATAATTTTCCTCCTGGAAAATCGTTCTGCTGCCACTGACTGCAAGGGCTTACTTGTACATTTTGTGAAGCTGCTCTAAACCTAGAGAGCTAATGGGAAAAAGCTTCTTCAGACCTTATAGGGCAGAACAAAGGGTCTGCTAGTACTCTGAACACTGTAGGATAGCTGGCCACCTACAACACAGGAATTGGTTACAGGACATGTCAGGCAAAAGTAGAATAAGCCACTATCAAGATGAGCAAAATGGCCCTGGACCCAGCCTGGAAAGCCAGGCTAGGAGCACCGTGGTGTTGCAAAGGGAAGAGTGGGATGGCTGGATGGTGGCTATTAGTGGGGGAAGGTCTTACCGTAATTGCTGCCTCCATCTTTGCCATCTCCCCCAGTAACAACAACTGGAGAACTGCAGTGCCCCATGCCTGTCCCATCCTGTCACCTCTTTCCCAGCAGCAGGGTGTGCGGAAGTGACAGTTACTGTGGGGAGGAGAAGCGTGGCCCCAGTCAATGCTTCCAAGCATCCATGTGCCCTGGCACCAGCAAGAATAACAAACATTCATCCATTTCTCTCTCCTAGCTCTACCTCTTCCTCCCAGTCTTCTTTTCCCATGATAAACATAAGAACACACCCTATCCTCCACTTCAGGGTCTCAGAGTTGAACTTTGCTATGCTGCTAAGGACATTTGAGCCAGCCTTGATTTGTGTTATCAATGCGTGTTCGTTTCTGGAAAAAAAAAAAAAAAAGTATGAAAACTGAGGATTATTGTTGTTGTTGTTATTATTATTAAACTCCAGGTTTATTATCACAACCTGCCTACGAAAGATACCTCTGACACCTGGGGGAAGATTTCCAAAGCCAAGTTCTTTAACGTATCAGAGCAAGCATCAAAGCATTTGAGTTCTGTCTGGGGCCACGCTTGTCCTTTCTTTCCCTCTTCTCCCATTTTTTATTATTCCTGACATATCTGAAGAAGGCGTTTTTAGGGACAGACATTTGAATTCTATGTTGTCTCCAAGTGAAACCAAATTATAGAATCATAGAATCATAGAATCATAGAATTGTTTAGGTTGGAAAAGACTTAAGATCATCTAGTCCAACCATTGACCCTACTCTACCAGGTCCGCCACTAAACCATGTCTCTAAGCACCACATCTACACGACTTTTAAACACATCTAGGGATGGTGACTCAACCACCTCCCTGGGCAGCCTGTTCCAATGTTCGATAACTCTTTCAGTGAAAAATTTTTTCCTAATGTCTAGCCTAAACCTTCCCTGGTGCAACTTGAACCCGTTTCCTCTTGTCCTATTGCTAGTTACCTGGGAGAAGAGATCAACTCCCATCTCACTACAACCTCCTTTCAGGTAGTTGTAGAGAGCAATAAGGTCTCCCCTCAACCTTCTCTTCTCCAGACTAAACAATCCTAAGTCCCTCAGCTGCTCCTCATAAGACATGTTCTCCAGCTCACCAGCTTTGTTGCCCTTCTCTGGACACGCTACAGCACCTCAATGTCCCTCCTAGACTGTGGCATCCAAAACTGAACACAGTACTCAAGCTGCGGCCTCACCAGCGCTGAGTACAAGGGCATGATCACTTCCCTGCTCCTGCTGGCCACACTATTCTTGATACAGTCCAAGATGCTGTTGGCCTTCTTGGCTACCTGGGCACACTGCTGGCTCATGTTCAGCCAGCTGCCCACCAGGACCCCCAGATCCTTTTCTGCCAGGCAGCTTTCCAGCCACTCCTGCCCAAGCCTGTAGCGTTGCCTGGGGTTGTTGTGACCCAAGTGCAGGACCCGGCACTTGGCCTTGTCAAACCTCATGCAGTTGGCTTCAGCCCATCAATCCAGTCTGTCCAGATCTCTCTGCAGAGCCTTCCTACCCTCAAGCAGATCAACACTCCCGCTTCATTTGGTGTCATCTGCAAATTTACTGAGGGTGCGCTCAATCCCCTTGTCCAGATCATCAATAAAGATATTAACCAAGGCTGGCCCCAAAACTGAGCCCTGTCATGAAACGTGTAGTTTCCATCTACCCTGCACAAGGTATACTCTGGATCACCTTGAAGGCTCAGATGTTCCTCCTGCCCATCCCCATCCCTCCTCCTCAGCCATCCCACAGGGAGCTACACCACAGCTGTCATGAGATGGTCTCAGCCATTCGTTATACCTTGGGAGATGTGTCCTGTGAAGCCTCTTCAGGCATTGTTTTCCCTGAGGTCCATCCAATGCCAGGTGCATTGGTAACTCTGCATTGACAGCTGTGTTCTGCTGTGTTGAGACAATAACCTCCTTGGATAAATCCTGGTGGTGTGAGCAAGGTTACTCAGGCTGGAGGTGAAAACAAGTGAGGAGAGGCAGCACTGCCTTGCAAACACTGGTTACTGCAGGGGAACAGAACTACATTAGGTACATTTTCCCATTTTCCTCTCTCTTGCATTCGTATAGCAGCCTCCTCAAGTGCTTTCCTCGCTCTCCTGGTAATCCAGCCTGTTTCTTTGCTGGTGCAAAATCTCCTTTTGTTTTTCCTCCCACTGCTTCCCTAGTGAACTCAACCTCTGTTCCTCCCCTGGAGAAGTGAGGGTTGTGCACCTTCGCAGAGAAGGGGCACCACTCACATGAAAGTGCCCGTGAAAATGTTTGAGCTGCTTCATGGCAGGAGAGAAGAAAATAAATTGCAAGTCATAGTAATGACTCAATGACTTTGATACCTGTGCAGTAAAGACAGGTGCTCTTCAGAGCTGTGTCATCACTTCTACTTTTAGCAGACTCTACCTGGGAGGAAGAAAAGATCTAGTGGCAAGAGAAAAGACTGAAAGACCAGAAAAAAATCACTTCAGTTTTATTCAGGGTTTCAACAAATTTCTGTGCATATTTTGATTTAAATGAACCTCTTAAAAAAATGCAATTAGAACTAAAGTTGACACACCACATGGTTTCAATAGCGATCCACAAAGCTGACTGTTTCCTGCATATTTCCTTCTCATCCAGGCTGTAAAGCTGAGGTCCTGGACCTTGTCTGGAAAAAATGAAGGGGTTGCCTTGCCCTTGTCTCCCCTCCCATTAGCTTGTTGTCCCTAGGCTCCAGCAGTACATTCGTTTCTTGCAGCAACACAGAGATCATCACAGCTCCAAGCAGCATGGGAGGGCAGAGCCCAGGCTTGATTTGCATTAATTTATGCACTAAGGCTTCCCTTTGTCTGAGAAGCTTTTTGCTAATAGATCCCTCATTGGCAGGAGCCGAGGTCTAATTACATGATAAAATTGTGCAGATGTGGCCATAGAAGAGACACACACTGTTAATAGAGTATTTTTCCACAGTGGCTTGTCCCAGTTTGGAGAGAAAAATAAACTGTCTTTTTTTTTTTTTTTTTGGCTTGTATCATTGCATCTCATGTAGGCATATGGTTAAAATGAAGAAGACCTTCACCTCAGTGGTGAAGCTATTATGGCCAAGGTGTTTGGATCTGTACTTCAGGGCTTTGACCTTCTATACCTGGCCATGGGTGAGGAAGAGACGAAAGGATCAAAGCACTGAGGAAATTCCCCAAAGTGTTCAAAGCTCTTCAAAGATCGAATGCAATCCTACTTTGAGGAGTAGGTAAAGATGAGGGGAACAGAGCACTTGAAAGGCTCACAGCTAGGGCATTTGTATGGGAAGTTAAGAGGGTTCATGCCTTCGTGGATAGGATCGCCTTATTTTTGTGAAAGATTTTCTGGGGAAATTGTCCATAAATTTCCAAGAAATGGAGAAAATTCATATTCTAGCTGCGTAAAATTACTGAAAAGCTGGATATGCAGGGGGAAATCTAGATATGAGGTAGGTTTTGGCATGCAACCTGGGAAACTGAACTGTGGCTGTCACTGCAGATGGTGGCACCTGTGGAAAATCATGTTCTGGGACCAAGGAGGGTTTTCAGAGGGAGCTAATGACATTTGGGTAGCTGGCATAGGACACCACTGGGAGCGGAGAAGACTTTTACCTTCAGTGCAAACCAAATGATGTATCCACTAAAGTGACAGTGGGGATTCCCCCAGTTGCCCCAAGGACCTCCTCTTTAGGAACAGGGAGGCCAAAAATGTGTTTTTGTGCACCTGTTCCCTGGAAGCAGCGGGAGAAAATGAGACCAAGCCCCTGGGTGAGGGCCCTGGTGAGTATCTGGGTTTGACCTGGTGATAGCACAGTCATTGCTCCTTGACACATGGACTAAACAGGTCTTCAGTGACCTGTCCTGGCTGTCACTGACATGAGGCTGTGGAAGGGTGAGCAGTTCATATATCAATGTTTTCCATTAGCAGCCTCCCTCTGCTCACACCACTGCCCTGCAGCCCCAATGGGGAGCCCTGGGAATGGGTTTCCTGCAGTTCTGAACAGAGGGATAAAAGCCAGGGTGACCTCAAATGCAGGCAGGTCCTGGTGGCAAGGCAAGCACAGTTTCACAGCAAGCAGTCTATTTTTCTCCTTTTGAGGAAATAAGCAGTCATTGTGAAAGCCCTTTTTTCCTGTTACAATCATATCTACCTTTCGCCACACAGAAGTACATCTCCTAGCTTCAGTAGAGGACATGCAATGGCTACATTTTCTAGTCTTGCCTGATACCTAAGGCTTGTTCTGGGCAAATCTTCTCTTAGTTTCAAACTTTCTAATATTGCTTCTAACTATTCACTACTATTAACAAGTTTAGATCTCTGCAGATAGTTACTTCATCTCCTCTCCAGGCAACACCATAGTGTTTTATGCCTTTTAAACTCTTCCACCAAGCAAAACTCTGGGGGATTTCCAGCCCTGAGGACCTTGGGACTCTGACCCTAAAGCTAACCTCACCCTAAGGTGGGACAGAAGAATGGTGCTGCTCAAATGTACACTAAGAGTAAGGGACTTTATTTGTTCACTTACAAAGTGTATTTCTCTTAATTTTTGCATGTTTTCTCCCCTTGTTGCATGCACAGTCTGAGTCTTTGTGTGCACACTAAAGCCTGTTAGAGGCCTCATTGAATGCATTACTTTTTTTTTTTCACAAAATTCTCTTCTGGGGTTCCACCTGAAATAACATTCAATTTTTAAGAGGAACTGCAAGATATTTGGGCTCAGCATGATGCTCATATTTTCTTCTAGGAAGAGTTATATGTGTTGTTGCTGTGTACAGGCTTGCTAGCAATGCCTGTTGAGATTTCCTACTGTTTACTTCTCTAAGACTGATTTCATTTGCTTGTAGCTTTTCCAGGCTATAACCATTTGTGCTGAAAATTTTCATTTGTGGTTGCAGTGCCTGACTCAATGCAAAAGTTTTTCTGGAAAGTTTTCTGGAATGATGATAAGGCTATGGCTTGAGGGAGACAGACAGAAAAACTTATATACTAAAAATGGCAACTTACTTCTCCTACAGTAGTGGTCCCCACTCAGATGGTGAAGGTCTGTGCCATGAATTTGCAGATTTCAATTCTACTGATGCCACAGTGTGCATTGTTTGAGGGGTTTAGCTCCTTTTTAAAATTCATTAGAAAATTAGACACTCTAAGAGGTAAATTGGAAACTCAAGAACTAGTGTAGCAAGAGTAACCATTATTCATTTGATTTAGTATTTTTATGTAATTAGTTTAATACTGAGGACAAGATTGACTCAGCAAAGTGATGCAACAAAATGCTCTTTGAAGGGACGAAGGGTGGCAAGACTGGGAAACAAAGGCCCACTCCAAAAGGACCTGCTACATGGGAGTTTTATCTGAGAACAAAAAAAGAAGGGACCACAGCATAGCAAATGGCTGAGAAAAGGAAATTTTTCACCAAGGCACTCATCTTTTTTCCCCTGAAATATGAAACCAAGCAAGAACCCAAGACAGTAGCTGAAGGGCCAGACATGTTTGCTCAGGCAGGGTGACACAGTGGCAGCCAGGGACACCCAGACCTGCCTTTTGGCTGCAGCCCACACAAACCTGAAGGAGTGAAGAGAGTCACTGAGAAAGGGCTTTGACCTGGAAGTGATGCCATAAAAAGAAAAAAGATGTCTGCTTTCTGCTCTCTCTCTGCTGGCCCTGAGATCCTTCCCCCTACATCTACGTGGCTGCTCCTGCATGGTGGCAGGAACCACCCAGCTGGCACTCTCCCTGGTATCCTCTTTGTCCCTGTTCTGAGCATGAGGGTGTCTCCCATGTCTAGCGTGATTACGTTACGAGGGATGAACACTGGGGGAAGAAATGGAAACAGCAGTGTCAAGGTTTCAAGGACATACCAAGAGCAGCATGACTGGCAAGTGCATATAAGCAGTCTTTTTCAGGTTAGAGCAGTGAGACAAATAAGCAGAGGCTGGCACAGTCACAATGACTCTTGCATGAGAAGAAACTCTTGGGGCTCTGAAAACCTGCATGTGGCAGCAAATGGAAAGAGTTAAGTGGGCTTCCTGTAGGCCTGCTGTAGGAGACATGCTGTGGTCAAGACCCTGTTCAGATCACTAGTTCTCTGTTGATGCTTCACTGACAGCCAGAGTGGCAGGCTTCGGTGTGGACTAAACAAACTCATACGTGCTGGAGCAGTTAACCCTTTTTTAATACATGCATATAAATTTAAAAGGATATATAAAGACGAGATGTCAGTCATAAGCACCTAGCTTCTCTCTGATTTTTCATTCATACCCACACAGAAATTTTGAGTCTATTCAGAGGCCAGCAGTTCCCATCAGCGTGGGACATATCTCTGCTCTACAGTGACTTCCCAGAGGAGGGGATCAGGAAGCTTGTCCCCATTGGCTTCAGCCAGGAGGAGTGTGATACAAACCAGCGCTGGTCCAGTGCAACTTATAGTAGGTAGGGATGTGGGTAAGTGGCTTCTGCTGAAAAAAGAAAGATCATCTGAGACTTACAGAAGCAGTAGAGAACTCAGAGGAAACTATGGAGAGGAGGAAGAACAGCTGTCCTGACTAGGTTGCTCAAGTCTTCCTTTTCAGTGTTTTTCAGTTTGTTGTAGCTTTGCCACATCATAAAGGCTTGTGGTGAAACTTCTTGTGCTGTGTACTTGTCTGTAAAACTTCAGGTTCAGGCATTTCTCAGAAGGAGGTTAGGGAAAGATGTATCATTTTGCACTGTTGTAAAAAGTCTACATTTCAGCAACATGTAGTGTTGGAACAATACAAAGTCTGACAAAATATCCATCATATGCATTCCCTCTCCACACCTCTTTATCATCCCTAATTAGTGTAAACATTAAATATAACAAAAGATACATTTTGCACTTATGCAGATGAGCCTTGGTAGAAATTGCATTAGGTGGACAGGTTATTCCATCTCTGCTGTGTATACGTCAGCCCCACGCAGAGAAGGATTTTTGCTGCAACAGTGGCTGTGGCCTGGTGCACAACTTCCCCTGTCTTGGTGCCGGACAGAAAGCAGAGACACAGCCCCTCCTTGTCCTGAAGCGCTACCTGTGCTGTACACAGACAGCATAGTGTCAGAAGTTCCCAAATCAAATAAAGAGTGGCCAGAAACCAGATAAGGGAAACATGGAAAAAAATAGGCATAAATGGTCTGAAACTGAAGGTAGGATCTAGGATGAGGAAAAGCCATTGCCTTTTCTAGGGTGTAGGATTACTTCATGTCCAACATCTCTTCCACAACAATTCTTCTCCCCTCCCAATGGCTGGCTGAAAGTGAATGCCCCAGATTAGGAGACATGGGAGTTACAGCAAGGCATTGGAAGAAAAGCTTCCTCTTACTAGCAAACGCTTTGGTCCCACCGTCCCAGCCAGCATCGCCTTCTCCAGGTGGGCTTGCATGAATGTGTGTGGCTGGGGGAGGAGGTGGGAGAGGGTCCTGTGGCTGCCAGAGCTCTGCGGGCAGGTGGATGCTACCCTCTCCCGGGCTGGCAGAAGCTCCCCTGCCTTCTACCGGTGGCTGTCCTGGCCTCCCCTTGCTTCTGTTCCTGTTAATGGTCACTACCTAGGTGCAAGGAAAGAGACATCCACCCCTCTATTTGCCTCTCCACTATTCTTTCTACCTCCTCAGGACTTTCCTGCTCCCTGCAGCTCTCAGCATCACCCATGAGAGCAGGAACTAGCGGGATGTGGCACATAAACCTCATTTAGTGCTACAATTTTAATGATGTTGGGGTAATTGTTCCTCCTTTCCTTCCCAAGCCTTTGGGCAAGAGACAAGGCAGAAAATGTTACAAGGGGGACTGGATCTTGGCACCAGGGTTACGTGCAGGCAGCCAGGATCTGGATATGGTCAGTCTGGAATGACTGGGCAGCAAGACAGGGGCTGGGGACTCAACCTCGACAGCCTGCTGCATGTGAATGCTGTGTAGGGCACCTCTGTCATGCCTCCCTTGGTGGTTCAACGTAGATGACTTCAGTCATTCATAGATGGCTTCCTAATCATTGGTTGTTTTCTGAGTTGTTTGCACCGAGACACTAGGGTCTCAACTGCAGAACGGAGTTTTCTACAAGCAGTTGTAGCTCTCCCTTGAATCTATTATATCCTGTCTAATACCTGAAACATTGAAATCTAGTCAAGGAAATCTAGCACTCAGAATGAATGGGTTCTTTTGTTTTTAGTCCACGTGCCTTGGTGCCTGGACTATTATATGGAGAATGTCACTCCCTCATTTCACAAGAGAAACTAATGTTTGTGGAACCCTTGGATACCTCAGTGAAGGACACTATGGAAACTCCCAAAGCAAATAACTGAACCTTTCTGGATCAGGGTTTTAACAGAGTGTAAATAATAAATAGATCATGCCCCAAACAGCTACCATTGTTTGGATGTTTGGTGACCAATTCTTGCTCCTGACGTTTATGACAGAGGTGAGACAAGAGATGAAGGTTCCGATCAATGTGTTTGCAGGAGTTGAAGCCAAGCAGATAGCAGGTTCAAAACCTCATAAGAAATACCTATTCATAACTCAGAAGGAATAGCCTTCATGTTTTCACTCCAAACTACACCCAGGTATAGGATACCTTGTGTTAATCTGTGACTAACCAACATTTCCCCTATCTGTTCCTGACAGACGTGCCATAGTAGCTCATTAGCAAAATTACTGATCATGCACGATTTGTCTTCTGGTTAGTACAGAGCCTCCCACATAGTGTGAGTCCAGATCCTCAAGCAAAGCCGTTGGGTCTAAACCATTGTGGTTCACACTATTTCGTGACAAGGGAGAACTGAAGCAGTGTTAGGATCGGGGCTGCCTCCCAGGTCAGCCATCCACTGGTCAGTAGTGAGGGCTGTGGGACTGTGGTTTGAAGGCTGCTAATTGAAGGTCTGAGTTTTTAAGGCGCTGCAAGCTCAAATACAGCAAAGCCCTTTAGCACTTGCTGAACTTTAAGAATATAAATGAAGTCCGGAAGATTAATGCTGTTCTTAAAGGCTTTGGAGGATCAATATACTTTGCGGCATTAGTTCCAGAGGTGGAGGGCTAACTGCGGATGACAGGGTCTGTCTCACAGTAAATTCCCCGGATCAGCATGATTGCCTGTGAAGACCTCTTGCGACAGAGTAGACTTCTGCTTGAGTTTTCCCTTCAGTGCAAATGTTCAGACTGCAGTGGCCAGCAGTAATTACCGGTGGTAATTCCCAATGACCATCAAGTATTTCTGCCCTGCTCCAGAGTGGAAGGGGATTGTAATTCTACATGTGCATTTCCTGTAAGAACATGGTCTCTCTCCCACAAGCCTTCAACTTAGGCTGATGGCCTCAAGACTCTTTGTCCAAACATGTGGTATAGTAGATACCATCACATTGCCTGTTTCTGGGCATAGGCCAGGGTGAAATCTGCTCTGTTGATGACCATGGATCTCAGAATGGTGGCAGAACTATTTTCAACTAACACCTGAATCGCCTTAGGAGATACAAAATTTTGATGTAAGTAACAGGTCTTTACATATATTAAACACTTCTAGACATTTTGATGTCAAAGACATCCTCTTCTTTCTTTTCATCCTCCTCTTCACCTGTGCCCAGGATCTGCTAATTAAGTTCTTTTTAAAAATGAAAGTACACTTTGAATGGTCTGGTATTTATCAAAATAATCTACAAATACTCAGTTTTCATTTCAGAGCTTTGTGCACAGTTTCTTTCTTTCCTTTCCTCCTTCCTCGCTCCCTCCCCTAACCCTGAGCAGACCTCAATCTGCTCTTTTTGGCTTGGTGTTACTGAGCTAGCATGCGTAGCCACCCTGCCTCTGCAGGCATGGCCAAAACCCAGCCACAGCACAGGCTGCCTTCTTCCACAGACCAGTTAAAGGGGGAGGAAAGGAGCTGGGAAAGATGGTCAAGATCCACCAGTAGGAGCTTGGGGAAGGTGGCGTCAGTGACAAGAGCAGCCCCACCTCGCTGCAGGGGACACCCTGGTACTGAATTACCCTTCCTGGCATTGCTGTTAGCACCAGACAGCTTTCCACAGCCAAGTGGTGAGGAATGACTTGCCTCCATTATGCTGATCGATCTGCATCCCAATGCAGAATATGCTGTAGCTGGTGGCAGCCAGTCCCCAGCAAGGGAACCACTTGATTTACTGGAGAAGAAAGCCCAGGTATGCTCTAGTGTTTACACAGCATATACAGCCAGGGGAGTAGGACCTTGACATGGATGAGTGGGATAGATCCTTTTTGGATGTATTAGATACACCACAACACTCATATTCAGGGGACTGAAGAGCCTTGCGGCTGTGGTTAAGGTTAATCCTGAGAACTTTTCTCAATGCATTTTCAGAATAAGTTGCTAGAGTTTTCATATGTGAAGTGATCTTTAGTTGACGATAGAGTCATAGATTTGCAGTGGGTGTAAATTGACATTTGGTCTCCGGCTGTCAGTAAATCTGCACTACAGGAGGGTCTGCCTCTTTTTTTTTTTTTTTTTTTTTTGTTAATTAGCAATTTGAATCAATGGTAAAAAATGTCAAAAGGCTGATCCAATTGCAGAAACATATATCGAGCCGTGTTCCACAGGAGACTGCCCTGGGCCTGGAATTACTCGATATTTTTATTAATGACTTGCATGGTAGAATAGAGAGGTTGCTTATTAAATTTATAGATGGCACCAACCTGGGAGATGCTGAAGACACTAGAGGATGGGGATAGAATTCAAAACAAGCACAGGTGCAAAGTCACACTGATGTGAGAATAGCTGTCTTCAGAGAGATTTGAGAGAGAGTGACTGGTGAGGCAGCAGTTCTACAGGAAGGGAGGTGCTGGTCCCACCCTTGCTATCTAATCAGGCATTTTAACTAAATAAGCAAGTAGAAATTTTCCACTTTTCCAGTACCATGCTGCAATGGTAAGGGCTCTGTTGAAATGCTGTTCAAAACAGGTGTGACCAGCTGGGTACAGTCCAGAAGAGATCAGCAAAAATGATGAGAGTTCTAGAAAACAGCATATGCAGGATTAAACCTACAGAAAGAGTCAAGTGTCAGAGCCAAACAAGACAATGCCTTGGTTTCTGTTGTCTCCTGATGGTGTCCTGTACCCTGGGTATAAATGGACTGAGTTGTCTGCTATGGCTTTTCTGCAGGTCCCAGCTGTTCTCTTTGCAGCTTCTCTCCACCTCCTTCCAGCACACCTGGGCTGCAGCCAGACAGCCCCTCTCTCCATCCCCGGCTGCCCTTGTACAATCCTGCCTGAGCAGATGAGCTTACTTTTTTACCTACTATTCTCTGTTCCTTATTTAGGAACCTCTTTTCCTCCTGATTCTGACCCCTGACACAGCCTTGAGGAAAAGAAGTGAACGTCTTGGTGCAAAGAGTGTAACCAGCTATGAGACATGAGTAAAACAATTTCTTCATTGCTGGCCGTGGTCTCTGCTTTCCTTCTGCTCAGCAAGCTTCTTAAGGATGTTAGATTTCCTTGCTGGCCATCCTGTGCAGTTGGAAATCACAATGAGATCTTGTGACAAGTGGACCCTTTATGTGTTTTCAGTTCTTGTGTGAGCATGACAGACAGCAAGTAATACTGAAATTAATTTAGTATGAAGGAAAAGGGCAAGGATTCTCTGTAGCAATTCTGAGTGTAGCAAATCATAACTTAAGCATTTTCGCAACAGTGTCATACTGTTGTGAAAATGACAGGAATCATACTGGAAAGCCTAAAAAGAAGTACAAACTTGCAGCCATGCTGAATAATCCTTCTTCTCAGCATTTTGGTTCATCTTAGCTGCGATATTTGGTACCCTTCTGGACGATGAAATTCAAGGAACCTGTGGACCTACTGATAGCGGAGAGCAAAAAAATATCCCCAAACCAACCCCACAAAACACTAGATCTAGAAAATTATATAGGCAGTAGGACTGAAGGAATTTGGATTATTTAGTAGGAAGACAAGTCTGAAGAGGGATGTGACAGTAGTCTTCATGTGTGTCAATGGTTGTGGAGGGAAGAAACGAACAAACTATACTATTATGAACAAGAAAAAACAGTTATCTTACATTCCAAGAGACGTTAGGAAAGCTGGTCCAACAGTAAGGACAGCTGAGTGCTAGATTGTCTTGTTTAAGGGATCTGAGGTGTGTTTATCACTTAAAGTTTTTAAGCACAGGTTGGACAAACATCCTTCATCCATCGAAACACAGGTGTGGACTGATCCTGCCTTAGAGCTGCAGGCATGGACAAACTGTCTTGTTACATCTCTTCAGGTTCTCTATCTCAGATTCGTTTATAGAGAGGAATGTTCTGTGGCACTCTGGCAAAAATCAACAGTTTCGGCACGCTGGCTCCCAGGAAGGAATTGGGAACTGAAACTGAGAGCTCCCACTGCAGGGCAATTAGGCTTTCACAAGTATGTGTTAAAATAATCAGTCATTGTAAACAAAAATTACAATGAGCAAATAAAGAATAAGGCTACAGAAAGAAGACATACATAATTCATAGATGAAGGAAGTTAGTTCTATTGATAATACAGAAGTAAAAAATATGAGAAGCTGTAAAGATTGTAATTTCTGTGTTTAAAAATACTGATGGATGCTCAGTCCAGTAGGTAAGATAACCAAATTTTCTAAGTCTCTGAGGAAAGTTTTACATGGAAGTTGGGGTCATGGGCAGGTGAGAAACTGCCTGAAAACAAGTTCACAACAGGAGGAGCACCACCTCAGAGTGGAGCTGTTCCTTACACCCCGTCACTAATGCAGAACTGTCTCCTCCTACATCTGAGAAACAGCTATACTTAATCTGTTGTTTGCTGTAAAGCATCTTTCTCTGCTCATGCATCTAGAAAATCCTGGCTCTTATCTCACTTCTGACGTCTCTTACTTGCATTTTTCCTGCTATTCTATTTTCTATTAATCTGACTCAATTTAAGAAATGAGAAAATGAGGACCAGACAGCACATAATTTGATTACTCATGTTCTCTTAAACATTCGCTCATATTACTGAAAACTATAATTCAGCACTACTGTTTTTAGCCTACTAAAGCCTAAAAAGAGATTGAGGTTATAAGACTAGTCCAGATGGGGATCATGCCTCCCTGTAGTCAGCAGAGATGAATGGGTATTTTTAGGGAGAGGTTCGTGTGAAGGTATCTGTTTCTCTCTGTTGTCGTCATATTGTCTCTCTCAGCAGCTATAAAGGGAGCCCACGGTGATTATTTCAGATGGAGACATCTGCACAGTAAATGTCTACATTCAGTCGGAATCCAGTCTATTTTTTCTAGATAATGCAACCTTTTGCTTATTCATACTTTCATAGAATAGAATAGGTTCTTCGTTGCCCTTTCATATTTCTTTGGCAATAGGTATGACTTCTGGCTTTGCTGATCTACTGTTTCTGTGAGACAATGGGTTCTTTTGCAGCATTCAGCTACCTGTAGGGTGTCTCATCTTCATTCCAACCTGCAAGCAAGGGAGGTTTGACAGAACCAGGCTGTGTGATTTACACCTGATTTATACCTGATTGTAATGGCCAGTTTGGACGTTGGAGCTGCTAAGGGACATGGCTACTGAGAGCTGGTTTGTGGTAACCAGTATCTTGGTAACAGAGTGGGAGTAGTATAAAATGGCCTGGACCATACAGAAACACACAGTTATTCAGCCAAAACCACCCCTCTGTACTTACTGACTTATTTGGTGGTTGCTGTCTACCTTCATACCTCTCCTGAGATCCTGGGCACATGCTGCCTTCAACACTTTCTACAGCTCACTCAAAAAACATCACTGAGATTATCTTGGTGGCCATTTATGCTGCCTTGTTGTTCCTGTCGACATCTCTCTTCCAGTTCACAGAATCACAGAGTCAGAGAATGCTTGAGGTTGAAGGGACCTCTGGAGGTCATCTGCTCCAACTGCCTGCTCAAGCAGAGTCACTTAAAGCCGGTTGCCCAGAACCTTGTCCAGATGGCTTTTGAGTATATTTCCAACGATGGAGGCTCCACAACCTCTCTGCAAACCTGTGCCAGTGCTCAGTCACTCTCACCACAAAAAAAGTATTTGCTGATGTTCAGAGGGAACCTCCTGTGTGTCAGTTTGTGCCCATTGCCTCTGATCCTGTTGCTGGGCACCAAGGAAAAGAGCCTGGCTCCGTCCTCTTTGCATTCTCCCCTTAGCTATTTATATACATGGATGAGGTGCCCCTGAGCCTTCTCTCCTCCAGGCTGAACAGTCCCAGCTCTCTCAGCCTTTCCTCATAGGACAGACATTGCAGTCTCTTAATCATATCCGTGACCCTTCATTGGACTCTCTCCAGTATGTCCTTGTCTCTCTTGTACTGAGGAGCCCAGCATCAGTCACAGGACTCCAGGTGTGGCCTTACCACTGCTGAGTAAAAGGGAAGGATCACCTCCCTTGACCTGCTGGCAATGCTTTGCCTGATGCAGCCCATGATACCATTTGCCTTCTTTGCTGCAAGGGCACGTTACTGACTGATGTTCAACCTGGTGTCCACCAGGACCCCCAGGTCCTTTTCTTCCAAACTGCTTCCCAGCAGGGTGGTCAGCAGCATGCACCGGTACCTGGGCTTGTTATTCCCCATGTGCAGGATTTTACACTGCTCCTTTATGAACTTCATGAAGTTCCTGTCAGCCCATTTCTCCAGCCTGTTGAGGTTTCTCTGGATGGCAGCACAACCCCCTGGCATAGCAGCCACTCATCACAGTTTTGCATCACCAGCAAACTTGCTGAGGGTACACTGCCCCATCATCCAGATCATTAATGAAGATGTTAAACAGGACTGGACTCAGTATTGGCCCCTAAAGTACACTGGTAGTTACTGGCCTCCAACCAGACTTTGTGCCTCTGATCACCACCCTCTGGGCCTGGCTGCTTGGCCAGTTTTCAATCCACCCGAGTGTTGTACAGGTTTTGTTCACTTGCAGAGAAAATGAGTTTACCAGAGGTTGCTTTCACCTCCCCAGGCCAGAGGACCTGCTGGCAGCTCAACCGATGATCTATGAGCAGATGTAGACCCTGGACCTCAATCTGCTATTGGCACACAGAGAAGATTTTACATCAGAGGAAGCCTTTTTTAATTTGACAGACTGGAATGGTTCTTGCTTGTGTCTGACCAGCTGATTCACATGTGTTTCTGAGTTATGGACATTACTGCTTGTCCTTTGTTTCTCTCTCTTGGCAAACCATCAGGCAAACCTGCTCCTGGAAACTTCTGGTGTGAGCTGGATCCTGCGAAGAAGGGAGCAAGAATGTCCAAGATGGAGGGTAATATGAATAACGGAGAGTTATGATGCAATGCTCATTTCTACTTCTATGTCTTGTTGATAAAAGAAACTTCAAACTTTTTCTAAATTAGTATATTTAATGTTTTGCATGGAATTCTACAAAACACATAATAGAGAACATGATAGGAAATGATTTTCTCTGCCTGACACAGAAATAATATTAATTACTAGGTTTTAAAAATGCCCAATCCTTACAATTTTAAGGAAGTAAAAACCAGAAATGACCCTAGTGCGTGACCTTCTTCGGAACACAGACAGAGTACCATGCTGAAGTACATAAGGATCTCCACGGGCTTGCAGAGCTCCTGACGAACCATCAGGAGCAGGGTGGAGGTATGTGGGCTGTGAATGGAGAGCAGACCCACTGGAGACTGAAATGGGAACAACAAAATTGAAGCAGGTGTGGTCTTGTATGACTTCACAGTCTATTGCCATGCTTTTCAAAAGCTATAGGACAAGGTTGGCAGTCTGAGAAGTCTCTCAAATGATCATTGTCCTTTCAGCAGCAGCAGACATACATGAATATGAGGAAGTGAGAATATGAGAAAGACAAGACGCAACAGTGCCAAATAAAGTTCATGTTCCTAAGTGTGTGGTATTTTCGAGTGTAAAAATCAGAAATAAATTCATTTTCATGAGCTGTTAATGTATTGTTTTTTCAATAACATCATAAAATGAAGCAAATTGTGTATGGTATATGTTTTTACATGTTATAGATATAAATTTATTTTGCATGTTTCATATAGATTTTAAATATTTCACTGCCTCAAAATATTAATTTTATAAAATTATTATACCAGTTAATATTATATTCATCTGCTTCTTTTTAAATTTTTAGAAGTATTTGTAAAAGCTGAAAAACGGTGGCATAATTTTTATACTCCTCTGCTTGCAAAAATAATTGTAGTCAGCTGGATGAATAATGAAAGCATGAAATACCCTGTATCATCATCATTTGAGTGTAGTGATGTTTTGTTAATCAAATTCATCAGTATGCCAATTCTTTTTACAACTGTGTTCTGACATTATTTGAAGGATATTAAAATACAGGAGAGGGAGGGAGGAAGTAGGGTATATGTGTCAGTAAGAGGTCCAGATCTCACCCTTGTAGAGTTTTTTTTTTAATTTCGATACTTGAGGTTAGCTGATGGTAGAAAACTTTTCAAGACACCCAAACAAAATTAGCACCATTACACAGTAAGAGAAATCAATGACCTTTGTATGTATTAAGTGCTATCTAAGCTGCATGCTCTGAAATCAAGTCCCAGGCAGCTCACATTTGGCACCCCAGGTTACCAGGTATTTTCTTTTGTTATGAATGGGGACGATGATTCTTCCCAAGCCCCAGAGTGACAGTGCTCGTCCTGGGCTTGACTTTTCCTACGGGCCTCTGAAGTGTGCATAGGAGTAATTTCTTGTGGCCAAATCCCTGAAGGTGGCCTCATCACTCTCCTGCCTCACCCTGATACCCTGTCACACTGTGGGCTCACCGTGCCGTGGGATCCTCCCTCTGGGGCTGGGAAGAGATGGGAATCTCCTGATTGGAGCAGAATCTGAGGGTAGGTGGGTCCTGCCAGGCTGTGGGTCTGCATCACTGCTGCCAGAGGTGACGCAGCCAAGGGAGATGGTTTGGGGCCAGCAAAGGAGAAACGAATGTGGGGATACTGCTGCTTCTTTTGTGGTGTTAACACCAGGTCCCAGACATTTCTTTCTGACTCCTGCTGCCTCTTTCCATTCATGTGCAGCCAAGGGCAGGTCTGGGTGTCCCCAGCTGCCACCATATGGCCCTGTCTGAACAAACACACCTGGCTCGTCAGCTGTGATTGCATGGTCCTTGTGGGGGAAAGCACCCTTTCCTCTGGGCTTGGACACCCCCCTTGGAGAAGCAAGATGAAAGTCCTGGTTTAAAAAAGAAAACAGGCTGTGCCTCCATCACATGTTGTGCTGTTTGGGTGCCTTCCACCAAAAGGCTCGTCCAGCTTCCCATCATCTCCATTTGCAGATATTGTCACCTGCACAAAACACTGACAAGCAGAAGGGGAGTACAGAGCCAAGGGTGGAAAAGACAACATCACCTCTTAATGGGGCAGGAACAGAGGGAGCAGAGCAGAAATTAAAAGAGGGAGACTCTGTCTTCTGATAATTTAAGGTTTGGCACCCCATCTTGCTATAAAATCCTGAGCCTTGAGATACTTTCCTCAAATGTATTCTCCTCTTTGCCTCTTGAACAGAGAAACAGCTTCTGCCAGACCCTGCAAGGCTAACTAAGAGGCTTAAGAAGCATTGGTTTCCTGTATGTTAAGAGACTCTCAACTCCAGGGTTTCAAATTCACTTCTCCCTGCATCCTGGCATCCTCAAAGACTGTGCACTTAAGTTCAGTATCACTTTTCTGGAAAACTTGCCTTCCATCTCCCCTCCCAATGGCATTTATTTTGCTGTCTCTCTGAGAATCACCGTGGGCATCCCAGCATGTCTGACTTCAGTTAAGCTTGTCGTAAAGCTGTAAATAGCCTACACATATGTCAAGCTTACCAGGAATCCTATTCAACACAGGGTCTTGGGAGACACAAGGCTTGAGCTTACTTTGTTCCAGACCAGGTCCCCTGTGTTTCTTTGTATAGTTTGACCTGTCTTGCCAGACATCCAGCAATAACTAAAATGGTTTTGAGGTAATGAAATTTTTAAAATCTTTCCTCTTCCTGAGTATGGTACTCTGTACATAAAACTATGAGTTGTTTGGAAAATTTAGTCTAGAAAACGTTGCCACTGTAGTTACACCAGTAAAGAAAAATATTTTTTTTAGGACAAGAGGTCTTGGTTAGTTACAGCAAAACCAGGGCTACTGCCAGAATTGTTTTTCTCTCAAACTGGATAGAGGTGTGCTGGCGGATGCACGGCCTCCATGTGGCTGATTTTGATTGAAGCCATGTAAGTGCCGAAATCTGCTGCTGGAGTCAGGGAGAGAGGCAGCCTCTTCCAGCATCTCTCCTGGGACTCAAGAGTCTCTGCCTTACATGCTGGATCAGAAATAGCTAGAAAACACAAAGAAGAACATGTTACGAGGGTTATGTAGGTGCATTCCAGTTCCCTAGTGTGACAGGCATCTTTTCCCATGTGCTTCCCAAGGCATTTTCTCTTTCTCATTACAGAAAGGAACTGGGACTTTATATGACTGGCACTTAAAGGACTTTTCCTGAGTCTTCTCCCCCTTGCCTTTACCTCTGTCCCTGTGTATCTTCTATTGCAGGCAGAGCCCTCCCAGTTTGCAAGAGATGACACAGCTCTGAATGGCATACACCTGCATTGTCAAGATGACTCAGTTATCGAGTCCTTGGTGGGGGAGTAAGTAACATTGGTTTTTCCCTTGTTTGTCATGCACCAGCTCCCAAAATATCCATAGGTGTCATTATTTGCAGGGGTCTCTTCCGTGACTTGTTTTGTATGCATTGTGCTGGAGTATAAAGTAAATTAAAACAGGTGGTTGGGTTTTTTGTTCATTCATTTTTAGGGTAATTAAACATAGTTACTTCACATTACTGCCTTCTGTTTGCTCTTGAAGTTTCTGCAGAACACTGCGAACAACCCAAGTATCGCCTCAGGGCTAGCATCTCTCTTGGAAATACGCAATACAAGGGGCAGATGCAAGGAAAGCGAGACTTAACCATACATTTAGAAACTGTCTGGGTAAAGCCCTGGCCCTGCAGAAGTGAACAGCGCTGCACCTCTGGATGGCAGAGTGTCTGCTCTCCCTGCTGCCTGGTGTGCACTTGTCAGACGGGTCAAGGTTTCATCACGTGCCCAGGCTGTCCTTGGAGTTTCCACCAGAATCATAACTATCCAATCTTGGACTTCCTGATGTTTTTCTGATGAGATACCAATGATGAGAAAAGTACACTCTTGGAAGGGAAGGGGGAAAAAAAGGACAAAGTAAGGGGCCCCAGACTGCAGCAGGACATTGTGTTGGTCACGGCTGTGAGCAAGGAAGTGTCAAGCTTGAGGGCACTGTGGTAAGGAGAAGGAGCACTTTGCAGCAGTTTGCAAAGCCCAGATATTCCTCTGTCTGCTTTTTTGTCAGGTGGGGTACCTGAACCAGCTTCCAAGTTTTCCCTGGAGGCTGCCTGATCTCCTTCTCACTGAGAACAGAGAAGTCCCAAGGAGGGGGTGATGGCACAGCAGCCAACAACATCCAGTTCACATGCTCAGATGCAACTGTGCTAGTAGGTGTTGGACTATCGTGTGGTAGATTTGGCCCATGGAGCAAAAGCTGCAACATATGCAGTCTCTGGATGAAGCCCCCACAGGGGCTTCAGGATGACACAGCGCTCAACAATGTGAAGTTCTTCTGCTGTAAATGAGCACTTGCTCCATCTTCATCACTGCCTGTGCATCACATATCCCACAGCAAATGAAATATCAGTAAAGCTTTATACTGGGTCACGCCTGTACCAGCCAATGCCTTAGATGATGATGATGTCTTTTACAGCTACCACTACGTTAGCATAGTTTCTCATAGTTACTGAAGCATATTATGTTCACAAGAATCATCGTATCATGTAACTGCTGGTATATCACCGTGAAAATGGCCAATCCCTGACAATTTTTCAGAGCTGAGGAACAGATTTTTCAGCTTCTTTTTTCTCTGCCTGGTGAGTTTCTTTCAGGTTTGCTCTGCCCATTTTTTCCCTTGTTTGAAATAATATTTGACCTGTTGACATGACAGACAGGGAAGGATATGTATTAGTTTGAGTTTACTTGATATTTCTGACCAAAGAAAAAATGACCAATAAGAGCTAAATGGGGTGAAATGGAAATTTGGGTGGGCTCATGAAAAGCATCAAAGGTTTGGCATCATTGCCCACTGCTAACTTTAATTACCTCAAAACTTGTACATGTTTTTTACAAGAAATATGTTAGCTCATACCTGAGCTCCTGCCTTAGAGAACATGATTAGGAAGCGTGCTTAGACTGAACGTTCACCTAAGTGTGGCTATGGTGGCAGCTGGGTGAGCTCCCCATCCTCCCTTGCTGCTGCTTTGCAGTGTGCTCCACGGGCTCACCCAGCTGTTAATGCAAAACTCATTTTCATGGGACTTGTTTTTTCATTTGTTGCCTCTGGGCTTCATGCTCTAAATAGAATGGGGAGAATCCAAACTAAGAATAAACTCTATGTCATTCATCCATTTTTTATGCTCCAGTTTACTGGATAAGCTTGAATTTATTACCTTGTCCTGATGTGCTAGATGTAAAGAATGTACTCTCGATTTGGGGAAAAATCGTGCCTGGAGATTATTATTGTGCTCTAACGTCTGAGCCACTGGGCCTCTCTGGCAAGAGTTTGAGAAGACTTATTGCCTCTCTGAGCACCTTTTAGGAAGTGTAGCTGTTGCTATTCCCTCAGAGCAATGCATTATGCACCTTTGTGTAGGTAGGGTTATGGTGTTGTCATACTCTAGGTGGCTGGTTGGGCTGTGGGGGTTTCATGTCCAGAACCACGGCCATGTGGAGCAGCACAGAGCTGATAGATGGAGGTTCCTTCTGCCAGTTCACATCCTCTGCTCAGTACATACACAGCAGCCATCACCACTCTGGCTCTTCCCAGTGACAGGACAAGGGGCAATGGGCACAAGTTGGAACATAGGAAGTTCCATTCAAACACAAGAAAAAACTTCTTTACCGTGAGGGTGACAGAGCACTGGACCAGGCTGCCCAGGGAGGTTGTGGAGTTAGTTTCCTTCTCTGGAGATTTTCAAGACCCGCCTGGATGCAGTGCTGAGTAATGTGCTGTAGGCATTCCTGTGTCAGCAGGGGAGTTGGACTAGATGATCTCTAGAGGTCCCTTCCAACTCTGAAAATTCCATGATTCCGTGATTCATCCATGTGAAATTTTCTTCCTGTCACTTAAATAACTATATTTTCTTTTAAGGGAGTGTAATATAGCAGGCAAAAGAATAGAATAAGCGTGATATGTACCTTGGTTAAAAGGGCTTTGATAAAAAATCAGGGGTTTGCTTTTGAGTAGATCACTGGTCTATCTAACTGTGTACTGTCTCTGGTGGCAGTGCTTAATATCTAATGTTTGCTGCAATAAAATGTTTCTCTGAGTCAGGGAAGTGATGACTACGAATTTTATTGGCAAAGCCAGCAGCAGTCATTGAATGTGTGGTGTTTGGTAATGTTCTCCAGTGCTGGCCTTTGGACCACATAGCAATTTTTCATGATGCTTGTGTTATTTTTCCTCCCAGACCCCATTTTTGACAACACAGGTATTTTCCACGTGGTGGGTGATGAGCGGAGAAGCCAGCCATACAGAACTTAGGATTTATTGCATCTACTGCAACCAGGCGGACAGTGAAACATTTCTCTTGCCTCTGTACTGCACAGGGTACTTCTTCCTGTCTTCTGCTTCCTGAGGCACAGCTGGACTAAACTGATGCATCTCCAACAACGTCATTCAAAGTTACTTCAAGTGAAGTACTTACCAAAGCCTCAGTAGTGCAAGAAGAAATCCTAGAAAGATTCCTGGGTTTGAATGATTTTATTTTTAAAAAATTAATATGAAACTTCCCAGCCAGACCTTCTGCTGCAAATTTGCATAGCTCTGATTTATTTAATCTCAGGATCTAATTTATTTCTTAACCTTTTAAGCTGTTTTTTTATAATTTGGTATATTTTAGGTGATTCTTTAACTGCTTTCTGTCCTCCTCTTGACTGCAGACATTTTAAGCGTGCGACTGTTTTTTTTTAAAAAATGCTTATTTTGCAAAACCAGCCCAGTCAGCACTTGAAATACAAGGGATTATTAGCTTCAAGGAAGCATTTTGTAACTTCCATCTCCATTTGGGAGTTTCTGAAAAAATCCTTATTTGTCATGTATTCAGCTCTCTATAAACATTCAAATCCCTCAGCTCTAGTACTTAGTAGCAAAACAACCCCCCGAAGTAGCAACCTTTTTCTAACAAGCTGAGTTAAACTAAATTAAAACTAAATTCTGATGCTATCACATTTAACTGGGGTTAACTGTGACCACACAGAAAATTAGCTTCCAAAATGACTGTTTTCAAACCCCACACATAGACATATCTTAATTTGCATCTAGTGACTTGACTTCCATGTTCTTATGAGATAAGGATCGTTTAAGCTTGCAAACTGACCATCCGCTATAATTAGTGAGGACATAAAAATAAAAATAGCTGCACTGATCTAAACAAAACAGGCTTCATTCAATGAAAGTGAACAGGAATCACGGTGACATTATCTGCATCATCTTCCAAAGCCTGGGGAATCACTTTGCTCACGCAAAGGCAGCTCTGTGCAGTTCACAGAAGTCTTAGAGGGCCAACTACTGGTCACCTTCCACCAGACCAAGTAGGACAAGCAAAAATCATCCAGTTTTTTATATTACAGTATTGTATGATCAGTGTTACCAGCAAATGCAACAACATGACATTCCAAGTGCTTTTTTTCTTAACATGTGAGTAAGCGTGTGTCTTGGAAAGATATGCTGTGTGAGTCTAAGTTGTGTGTGCAGCCAGTTATTTGTGGAGAAAGAGGTCTGACAGCTTCTCTGTTCTCCAGAGCTGGTTTCTAAGAGAGTTAATTCTTGGAATGGCCACTATTGCTGAACTGAAGTGCCTAAAAGAAGGAATTACTTTTCTTCTGAGTGATCTGTTCAAGAAGTGGTGCCTGTTTTATTATGTATATGTATGTGTATATATATATAATTGAAACATTTGAACTTCATATCACACATTTCTTCTTCAGAGGGTAGGCCAAGTTGGAATGCTCTGAACATCTGCTTCTTCTCTGCAAATGAATGATTCAGCTAAATTTTGAGGTTGCACTGAGGGAAGAATTATTCACATCATCAGCAAAACTGACCTTTTATATTTCCCTGTTGTGCCAGGTGTAACATAGCTCCATATTGGTGTGTGAACAGACACTCCAAACGAGAGCTGTTCCAAGAAATGTTTGGAAAACAGTATCGCCTCCTCTTCACGTACTTTCTCATGTATTTGTCAGCAACCTCAAAATCAAATGGGGATGTTTTTTGTCATCTAAATACTGATGGAATGCTTCCAGCCATGCCTCCTCTGATGGTCTGCCTGCATAACATGGGTCATATACAGAAAAGATGGGGTGGGTCTGCAACTTAGAAGCTTGAGTTGAGCAGGTCTCAGCCACGTACTACACTCTAGGTGGAGGAATCCAACTCAACTGAAATGAAGCTATAAAAGCATCACCAAAGTGTACTGGAACTGATGTGCCCGAAACTGTGCTTAGCTGGAAACTGTGAGTAGCTAAAGCTACATGACTTCAACAAGTCACTGTGTGTCCCTGGCACATCTAGGCGTCAGGAACATGTTGCCGAAGAACTGCCAGCCAGCGAGAATTATCCCTGCGTCTACTGACAATGTGGCAGTTTTGGGGCTGGAGTACGTGTAAGCTTGGGGAAGGTGAAGAAGAGTTTTCCACTCATCCATGCACATGTAGCACAGCTTCCAGGGAGGCTGGCAGAAGTAGCAGGTCTGGAGCTTTCCAGAAGTGATTTTTAAAAGCCAATTCTATTGAATAAGACTGAGTCACGTCCAGAACAAACCTGCTGGTAGTGGTACTCGAGTGAACCAAGCTTTGAGACTGCTTCTAGAAAGTTGGCCTTAGAAATCTTAGCCATTATGCCTGCATTGTTCCCGCTGCACGAGAAAAAAAAAATATTCCATCCATCACAGGTGTTCTGAAGCTTAAGTTACTAGGTTTTGTGAGATGCAGAGAAAACACCTGAAGATGCTTTAGCTTCATATAATTGTTAATGTTATACATGATGGAGATATGCACCATGCAGCTCATGCTCAATCTGTCATAGTAACCTTTGTTAGCCCTTAAAGCCACCCTTAATTAACTAGCATGATTGCCAATGAGGAAACAACTGAAAAAATCTGTTTTAGAATTTTCTGTGTATAATTATTCGGAAAAGTTGCTACAGAATGTAAGCAGCAATGAATATTAACCTATGGGTCCTGAAAAGCAAAAGAGTAGGGCCTTGGAGAGGTGATTCACGAAGGATTGAATTCTGGCTTCCATCCTCCCTTGCAACACTGAGCCTGTGGGTACGCCCTTGTCCCACAGGACTGTACATCTACGGTATTGTGCTTGAATCCTGACTTTTTGTCTGAGTTGTTGTTGCATGGTTTGTACCTGCCTGCTTTGTCTCCATCTCTGCAGAAATGGAGCCTACCCAAGGCAGTCCAGGCTCCAGCGAGTGATGTTACAAACTGTTGCCCTGTCAGGAAGAGAAGGTAGAAGGTACGTCCCTGGCTCAGCGGAAGCTAGGGAGACTGAATGAGCCAAGAGGTCCCAGGGAAAGTGCTGTCTGGCAGTTCAGAAACACAACAGCGAAGTGGCAACACCAGATGTATAGAAACCATATTTCTCTTGAGCAGATAATACGGAACCTTTCTTAGAGACTTTATCTTTTAATGCATGTTTCCTGTGCTTTCCATATCCTACTGGAGCAAAACTTGGTAGACCTCAATCACCTCATAGCACCTTACAACACAGACTTACTCTGTATAGCTTGCTGAGGTTTGATGACTGCTGCAACAATTCAGGTAGTTTGATGACATTTGGCTACACTAACAACTGGGACTCTCCAGCAAAGAGTAGCAATGATTTCTTTTTGATCGCTCAAACCCAGTTCAATGGCAGCAATGGAGTAGTGGTATAGTGCATTTCTTCACAAACATAAACCATCACAACAGACGTCAAGGGCCTCTTCAGGGGTTGTGTAGCAGAGAAAACAAGTGAAGGTGCTGGAAGAACACTTGCATGAGCTTATTAACTCAATCTGTGGAAAATAATATTTTCAGAGGGCACAGGACAGTACAAGAAGTTAGGTTGCTGCATGAGTCGTTTCAGGATGAGGCCCTGACCAGCTCTGAGATACCCCTTTGTGTTTCTGCTGATCTCTTTCTCAGGGGGAGCATTCTGCAGCTCTTTTGTGAATGACTTAGAAGTTCATTGACAAAAATGTAAGTGACTAGCCTTGTTGAAATCCAGAAAGGGCCACTCATACCCTAAAGGACAATGTCTCTCCACACTATCAAAAAATATTTTAACCTATTACACTTTCTCAAGTAGTGGAAGTAGATTAAAAAATTAATCCCCCAATCTGATGTTGTGTCCGAAATGCCTTTCAATCCTTGCTCCTCCCTCCAGCAATTTTTTTCACGTCAGTGAACTTTTTATGGTGAGATAACCAGAAGTAATTTAAAAAGCAACTTTCTTTCTCGGCTTTTGCCAATATTATGATTATCAAATAAGACCAGGTCTATTATTTTTAGTTTATTGCTATAGCATCCACAAGATGACTGGGATTGCTGTCAATGGGAAAACATGAAATATACTCTAAAAGTTGATTTGAACATCTTTTCTGAGGAGAAAAGACAAAAATAATTTCTGACTCCCACCAGCTACGGTGTTTGCGCTTCACTGCAATGGCAACTTCTGTTTAGGTACTGGGAAGAGCAGTGTCAACAGGACAAAGCCCTTCTTAATTTCAAAGGAGATGTTCACCTCAGGAAAAGTAGTAACTTACTGAAGAAAATATCACTTCTATTTCTAGGCATTTGCGAACAAACAGCTGGGAACACTTCAGTGTTTTATGAAAAAACATAACTGTATTTCTCCTCTGGGTCACACTGGAGTCAGTGAAGTTACACAAGTATAAAATAGGGGATAAGTGAGAAAGACATAAACTTAGGAAATCATTACTGTATGATCTACCTGATGAAAAAATTTCCTTTAAAGTCTAGCCAAATGACTGCAACTTTCCACGTGAGATTATAACACCTATGCTACGGTGCTAAGTAGTTATCCAGCAGTTCCTGCTGAGTTGCACTCCTATTAGAGGTGTGAGAAATCCACTGATGTCCTCCCAGGCTTTAAAACCCAGTTGGAAGTTTATCAATGAGTTATCTCGGAGGTGTCTCACCTTGAATGAGATACAGTGTCACACTCTTGCTTGTTAAACAGGCTTTTATGTAAGTGTTATGGTTTCCATAGAAACATAACTAAATCTTTCCTCCAGCATAATCCCAAAGGCTTTCACAGACCTGGAAAATGTGCGGTGAATAGTCAAATCATTTTTTTATGCTGACAAAAAGAATGCCACAGTTGTCACCCAGTCAAATTTCTCACGTGGGGCAAAATAGGTTTAAATCCCACATTGCAGGATTGCCTTGCAGCATTCAGACATTTTCTGGAATTCCGTTTCCCTGCAAGCCCAGATTTATAAACCTCTAATGAAAACTTGCAGAACTGCATAAGCTATAGAAGGGAAAGACCTTACTCATTTATCTTCCCAAAGCATGTTGGTGAGTGCAAAACACATGAGAACAGAAACAATAATTAAGCTGACGATATCTTTCCCAGGTCTATGACGTGCATTTTCTAGTGTTCTTCATGTCTAGTTTTAAATGTTCTCCTTAATTGTTGGGCCTCCCACCATGTAACAGGGATTTGCCAGTTAGAAAGATCTCCCCTAACAGTCAGTCTAGTGTCCTCTTGTGTACCTTCACCTCAGTTCTCTTAGCCGTTTAGGACCCCATTCACTTTTCATGACTGAAGATATTTCTTGACACTCTTCTGTAACAGAGATGGGGCTGATCTGTACTAATCATTTAGCAGCTTGTAGGCATTTTAATGCTATCAACTAAAAGAGAGCCAGCCAATAAACTTGATCACTGGGCCCAGACACTTAGCTCCTTCTTGGGTGAGTTTTCACAACCGTTTTGTTTTGGTCTTTTTTTTAGTGTTATAGACATGGATAACATAAAAGAGGTTTTTGACTCTTTGTGGTCTGCATGTTTTGTTCTTTCAGTGCTGAGGTGTGCTGATTTCATGCCAGCTGAATAGCCAACAGAATGAAAACCAAGAATGTTCAGGGTCCCCACTATACTTGTGCTCCACTGTGATACCAAAGTATTGGGAGAGGTCCTTTATATATTGTTTCCCACCTCTTTACCTCTCTGGTTAATTTTTCTGTCTCCTGCTTTATGTCACTACAAAGTTAAAGAAAGTTCCCATATAATTTTTCCTGGCATTACTAATACAGCGTGCAGAAGACTTATTCCGGATGGTAATAGGAAGCATTTTACACCTTTTTTTTCTCACCATTAGAGCACAAAAACACAAGTGAGCTCATCTAAACAGATTTGAATTAATGTTTAGGGTAAGATTTGCTGCATTACTGTTGCTGGATGCATTAACAAGAATTTCTGCATTTTGAAGCTGATTTAGCAAGGCCATTTGACTGAACTTTGAGATCCTGAGCCATTTGTCATGCTATCCTTATACTTTTTTATGTTTTTTATTGAATCCCTGCATATTCAGCAACTAATCTATCATGACAAGGCTTCAAATGCAGAGTTCATACCCAACAGAGTTTTCACAGATGGTCTGCAAATACATAAGGTCAAGAAATGTTGAGCTTGATGCTGTCTGTAGCAAGAAGCATGTAGCAACCTTCCTTGCTCAGGCAAATCCCATCCTATGGGTAAAACCTGGGTTAAAAATAGGGAAAGTCCATAGCATAAAATACTGAAAAAAATCCTAACTACTGTGTTTAGAATAAAGGATTTTAGAAAACGGATTAGGTTGTGCAGTGGGACCCCGATCTGTCTTCCAGTTTCCTGCAGTGGTCAAAATGTTGTGTTGGTGCTGACTCCTGTAGTGGACTGCAGGTCCACTTTGCACCAAAGGGATCTCTGGGAATATTGTCTCTCTGGGTTTGTGCGCTCAGACTAGGGAATGTGCTCCCTGGAGACTGCATAGTCCCTTCACTCACCCTTTCAGAGGCTCATGGGAGGCTCCTGGAGGCAGAAGTCTCCATCCCATGAGACAGGATTAAGGGAAACAAAAGTGAGATGTTTGTGCACTGTTTTAAAAGTCCATTCATACTCAGTTGGGTTCTATTTCTCGTAGGAGATACATTCACTGCCTTCTGTCAGGGGAGGAAATTCTGGCAGTATTGAGGTACCTTCTGCAAGCTCTAACTGAACCTGCTAGAAATTGAGGACTCTTTCTTTGGTGAAGCCAGATACAATTCTCCCCATCTCCCAAGTATAATGACCCCTTTCAGCCTTCTCCAGCTACTTGATGATTATCTCTGTCGAGTGTTTCTTTGGCATAGGTAGACCAGTGGCCACATTCAGAGCCAGTGGTGACACTAGCAGGTAGGAGGATGCAGTGATGGCTGAAGAGGAAAAGCCTGAGGCTGCAGGAAAGGGGTGAGTGTGCGGTGCGGGAGTGGGGCCTTGTCCTGCAAGGGCAGGAGCAAGGTCTGAGCAGGATATGGTGATCGAGAAGGGAAATACAAAATGAAGAGGAGGTGGTAAGGGGCTGCGTTCATGAAGGAGCTGCGTTCGTGTAAGTGTATTCTCAGCCACCCCTCTTGCAGTAGGGGATGGGTGCCGTAGTGGTGGCGGGGCAGTGAGGTGCTGTTTGGTGCAGCTGGTTCCTGAGACTGCTGGTACAGGCACAGTCACAGGGAAGGAGCTTGAAAATCCTTCTGGTGTCTATTGGGGTAGGTATTTGGGACAAATCACCATCTCTGGAGTCCCTCTCTATTTTCATGGACCGTGTTCCTGATCCACTAATAATTTCTGTGCTCTAAGTTGTCATCCCTATTGCAAAGGTCAAATACTTTAATTTCTGATATCTCAAGGAAGTTGCTTCTGCCACAGCCCTTCTTCTGCTTCACTGACTTCAGGCTCTTCTCTTCATGCTCAAATTGCAGTTGGTGCCTCCTGGCTCAGTCTCCTGTTCAGTCACCAGACCTGTACACTAGTTTGCTGGAGGAGCAGCCTGTTTTTCTCTTCCACCTTGTGTGGGTCATTGTATCATTGCTAGTCTGGAGGTTTAAGGTATTTTCAGCTTTGAGCAAGAGCACTACTTTAGCTAGGTGCTTAGGCCTGCAAGAAGTCAATGATAAGAAGATATGAGCTTCTTTTTATTTGAAATCAGGCTTTTTTGTCATTCATTGCAGTGAGAAGAGCATTTAAGTGAGACAGGATTAGGCTGTGGCCCGACTGTTCTGAATGTCCATAAGGAGACTAGCTACAGGGCTGCTCCTGTTACTGCCGTTTCCCTGTAGCAGTGCATAGGGAACACCAGCTATTGCTGTGTTGGTATGTTGGATACAACAAGTGCAATTAGTTGTGTGTTGGGTGCAATAAATGTTAGGTGAGGTAGTTGCTGTTTCACAAAGGTTGGAGTGCAGGTGGGTACCAGGGGGTCCATTAATGGGTGGGTGGGCCAGGGAAAGAGGATCTGGGGGCTTTAAGGAATGGGGGATTTGTACTGTAATGAGAAACAGAAGTGTGAGAGTGGCACTTACCTAAATAAAACCTGCTCATCTCATGACTTGTCTATTTATAGTGAGGCCTCACAGTGGACTTCAAGTGCCATGAAAATCTTAGAGGGCCCATAACCCTTTATCATAATGACTGAACTCTATCTGCATCAAAAATGCCTTATTCTCCTGCAAAAGTTTGTTCTGCTTATTTGTACTAATGGGAAAAAAAGCCCAACCTCGTATTTTACCTCATCTTTTCCTTGTTTAGCTTTCTTTTGCCACTTCTTGTCTTGAGACTCAGAATACCTTTTTGCTTCTGATACTATGTATATTGTTTTCTGTGTATATTGTTACCTTGCAGGTATATACAGTCTGTGATTATTGTTCCTTTTACTGCCAATATAAATTTAACTCCTTCAGTGTCTATATGATTTATTATACTCTATATACCCAAAAGAGCTATGTGGACTTGATTTCTCTTGACTTTGAATTTTAAAAATAGTTACAATATTTTAAAAAATACTTTAAGCAACTCTAAAGCACACCTCAGTTCAGTGCATGCAAAAATTTTGTGATACTTATCAACAACCAATACCTACCAGCACCAGCCTAGAGGAGCTGGAAGTATGATTCTGTGAATTCAGAAATTTTTCAGAATCTGAATGGACTGGCTCATAAAAGTAGAGCCTGGAAATAAGCATTTTGTGCTGGAATGTTGGAGAGAGTCCTGTCAAGCAGCCAGCCTAGTGGTTCTTAGAGCGAGGGACCAGGCTGAGATGAGGATGGCTTATCAAGGATCTGTGTTTAACTCTGCCTGCTGTTTTGCCCTGTTCAGGAATGTGAGCAGAGTGAGCTGAAACTCTACAAAATCCAGATGAAACTATTATGATTTGTCTAATTAGCACTGTATGTAGGTCCCTTTTTCTGAATTTTTAATATACACTGCTGCTGCAATTCAGTTAAGCAACTGAGCATAGGCTTAATGTAGGTGTATGAATTGTCCTGTCACTTTCAACACTTAAAATTAAACATGAGCAGGCGCTTCATTAGAATGGGGCTAAATTTGCTTGCTAAAATTATTTATTATGAATGACAGATATCTGAACTGCCGTGTCTTCAGGTGGAATATACCTGAGTAAATATGGGCACTTTTCATGTATAGTCCATGTGCTCATGAGCGGCAATATCCTTGTCTTCTGCTCCTGTTACAGGAAGAGCATCTGAGATTTAATAATAAACTAACCCTGTTCTTCCTCTGTTTAAAGGGTGGAAATGCAGCTCTCCCAGGTTGGTGTTAGGTGATATATTCCAGTCTGAGAGAGAAAAATGTCTCTAGGAGCTGATTCAGGGCTGTTGGCTGTGGATGACCAATCTGTTGATGGGAACTGATGGCTTGGTCACAGGTCTCCGGACACCAGGTCCTTACTGTGCATGCCGTCCTTGCAGCAAAACAGATGGTCTAGTCCACGGCGAGGAGCCAGGTGGGGATCAGAGCCGGACACAAATCTCCCAGACTCCACATACAGCTCCACTTTGTGTGGGAGCATGGCACAGTTGTCAGCTCTCATTACATCACCATGAGTGAACTCACTGCCTTCCCAGCCAGGCTGGCGGAGATCCAAGGAGCAGCAGCCGCTCTGGGGTCCCTCTGCTTCCACAGGGGAAAATCCCTCCCCAGTTTGCTGGCTGTCCCATAGGCTTTCCTTGGGGCAGAGCAGAGGGGCAGGGAGGAGGGTTGTCCTGCATGCCCTCCTGGCATGGGGAGAGGAGGAGAGTCCTTGTTAGAGCTGTCCTCATCCAGGGGGTGACACCCAGACCATCAGGAGGACTAAGCTGCAAGCTTATAGGAGCTGCAGAAATTATCAGGGGCGTTAGCTGGGCTTCAGAGGGGACATGGACACTGTCTTGAAGCTAAACAAGATGGAGAAGCAGCTGTGAGATGAGCTATTTTTTCATGTCTCCGTGCTTACCTCCAAGTATGAGTTACTCCTTTAAACCTTGTTTTTCTAATAAACTCATTTCAATTGTAGTTTAAGATACCTTAATATTAGAAAGTCCCAGGCAGGCTGGCAGTTGGTAGTGGTTTGCTCTAGCAAGGCCAAGGTTCCACAGGAGCTGGTTGTTATCTCCACAGGGGTGATCTACACATCTCTGCAGTAGTCGTGCTCCAGCCAAGCTGCTGAGCTGCCAGGTGAAGGGGCTGATGCAGGACCTGAGCCCACTATGAGGCATCAGATAGAATGAACGGGAATTTTCCCCTTGGGGCAAGACCCCAAGCCCTGTGTTGCATGGAAGGAAGGATGGCAAAGGGCAATCCTCAAGCAGGTGTAGGATGGGGACTCCCATGGTGGGGATGACTGGATGGTTGTGAATTATTGTAATAGGAGGAAGGCTCCTGCACCACCTACAGAGGTGCAGGACCTCAACAGGTGAGCCCAGAAGGTTGTGTTGCAGGAGGCATCTGGGCTGATTGAGCCTGATCTATATGCTGGAACCAGGAAGCTGTTGGTGGCAGTGGTGGGAGACTCCATCCTGTGGGTGACAGAAGCACCCTTGGCCTACCAGGCTAGACCATAGAATCATAGAATCATTTAGGTTGGAAAAGACCTTTAAGATCAAGTCCAACCATTAACCTTACTTTACCAGGTCTGCCACTAAACCATGTCTCTAAGCACCACATGTACATGACTTTTAAACACATCTAGGGATGGTCACTCAACCACCTCCCTGGGCAGCCTGTTCCAATGTTCGATAACTCTTTCAGTGAAAAATTTTTTCCTAATGTCTAGCCTAAACGCCCCCTGGCACAACTTGAACCCGTTTCCTCTTGTCCTATCACTTGTTACTTGGGAGAAGAGATCAGCTCCCATCTCACTACAACCTCCTTTCAGGTAGTTGTAGAGAGCAATAAGGTCTCCCCTCAGCCTTCTCTTCTCCAGACTAAACGATCTTAATTCCTTCAGCTGGTCCTCATAAGACTTGTTCTCCAGACCCCTCACCAGCTTTGTTGCCCTTCTCTGGACATGCTCCAGCACCTCAATGTCCCTCATATACTGTGCTGCCCACTGTGGCACCTATACTGTGGTGCCTCCTGATGTCTCAGGAGGTTTGCTGCTTGACCAGGGCTGTGATATGGGATGTACTAAAGAGACTGACAAGACTTATCCAGCCTTCAGACTACTGGCTCTTGCTTGCTCCTCCACATGGACACTAGCGATTCTTCTGGGAAGACCTTCAGTATATCAAGAGTGGTTAGAGGGTCTTGATGGCAAGGGCCAAGGCCATGGGGGCCCAGGACATGTTCTCCCCAGTCCTGCTGGTGGATGGGAGAGGCTCTGGTCAAAATGGTTGTATCCTGTGGATCAAGTTTTGGTTGCGTAGCCTGTGTCCAAGATAGGGCTTAAGCACTGATAACTTTCTTTGAGGAATGAGGACAGCAGGGGAAAAAGACAGGATCCATTTGACAAAGTGGGGCAAGAACTGTGCCAGGAGGCTTGCTAACCTAGTAAGTAGGGGTTTATACTGGGACTGCCAGGGGATGTTGACCAAAGCCCAAAGAGAGGTGGAGGAATCCATATACTTATCTCAATTTATTCACCCAGCGCTGCATGTTACCTTTGTGCACAGGCAGGCGTGTGGGATACCACAGAGTGCACAGCTGCAAGGGCAGCACAAGCAGGCACAAGTCTTCCCAGAGCCACCTGCTAGCAGTGGTACAAACTGCTGCATTCCCAGTTAGCTCCTCTCCCCTGACTCAGCCAGGGTCAGTCGTGCTGAATTCCCTGTTACAGTTATACTGGGAAATGAAGGGGCTAAGAATAGTAGGTAGACTTACCCTGAAATGCATAAAATACTTTTCTTTTGGTTTTGTTTCTTATAACCTGCAATAGCGTGCAGAAAGCTTGGAGACTTTCTGCCTTTGCAGTACCTGGGTGAGTATGTATGTATCTCACAGCCCTCATGCTCCACACCGTGACTAACGGCTGGGTTGTTGCCTGTGTTGGCACACAGCAATCATCTTGATGACTCAGGGCTCTGAGGGAGAGAGTAAAGAGGGTAGAGGGTGAGTGAGCACATGGGTGGCACATCTCAAACTCCAGTGATGGGTAAACAATTCCTTTTCTGCGAGTGCTTAAAAGGACTGGGAATACACTAAGCAGTGCTTCTTTTGTAGATTGCCTGGAGGTGATTCTCAGAGTCTACGGGAGAAAAATGCTGTAGGAAAGGTCTGCTGAATTTTACACAACACTTGATGCCTTCACAGTGATTGACAGAAAGGGCTTGAGGAGTTTGTTTAATAGATGTCCAGAGAAAGTATCCAAGCTTTAAAGCATCCTCAAACCAAGCTCTAACCCAAAGCTGGTCCTTGGCTCAGAGGCAATCAGCAGAGGCGCTCAGTGCCGAATCAAAAGTTGATCATAACAGCAATGTTCACTTCAAGCCACAACAACATGGTAAATAGTCATCTAGGCTGCTGGTATATAGCTCTGAACATCTCTTTCCCAAGATGTTGGACTTCAATATTTGCCTTTGTCCTTTAATATAAGCAGAGATTGGACTTCTTTGTGGTTGTCATTGCTACAAAGAAGGAAAGTATACATCCTCAGCACTCTGGAAGTACTTGATATGTTATGTGTGCCCCAGTGTCCAGGGGTTGTTGTCAATTCCAGGAAGCTGGAAAGTGCCACAAGTGCCACAAGTGGTGAGGGGTCTGTTTTGATCTCAGTAGGAGGGACAGTGATCTTCCTTTCTAAAGTGGACTGAGAATATCCCTTGTTGCTCCACTCTTTTCACATCTGAAGGTCCTGACAAGCACTCCTCACCAGATCTTGATTATCCCTGAAGTCTTCTGACTGGGAGAGCTGGTGACATTGCCTTACCTCCAGATGAGATCAAGTGTCATCCAGCTCTGGCTGTTTGGATCAGCCGAAGGATGAGATCTGATTTGCAGCTTACCCTGCTTAATGGATTTTTTTCTAAGAGGTAGGTCTAAAACTTGGGAGACAGTGGCGTTTGCATCTTGGTCTGCATGCCTCTGGTCTTTAGTAAGGATTTAACTGCTGCTTATGGAGTTTCTGGATGCTTTTTACTTTCTTTCACATCCCAGGAGGTGGCCTGTCCTTGCAGTGATGCTAGAGAAGCACTTTGTTTCTGCTGAGTTCTCTGTTCCTTGTTTAATTTGGGTATTTATCACATATCATAGGGGTACCTCTTATTTAATGCTGTCTAGCAGGAATTGGGGGAAGGGTTCATAAGGCTGTGTCCCTGAGACATACTCCTCATCTGACACCTCACAAAGCCATCAGAATCCCTGGCTGTGGCTTGCATTTACCTGTGTTCAGAGGGGATACTGGCAGGCAGTGCAGTTTTGCCAAGCTGGTGCATCCCTTGAGGTTCAGCAGAGATCCCAGCTCTCCATATCACTACTGGTTTGCTCCTGCTCCTGCAGCATCCCTGCCGGTGTTGAAGTCAAGGACACAGCTTCCAGAGCTAATGGAAATAGGACACTTGCCATGTTTCTATATGAAATATACTCTAAAATTAAATTACATCATTGTGTTACTGTTCTTTATTCATCTCATGAAGTTCAGTCCCTCAAAGGACAATTATAATACAGAATGCGTGTTATAAATACTCATGCGAAAAGAACTCAGGCTCTCCTTGGGAAGAGCATGTAGGGAGGTTAAACTATAATTGTCTGTTCACTCCTGTTGTGCTTGCAGGAGGATTCAGCTTTTATGCCATAATTCCTTCCACTAATTTGCTGGATACCATCAAACAAATTATGTCACTTCACTGCACTGCCTGTCCATGTTTTTCCTGCATATACTCTAGACTATTTGAGATCAGGATGGTTTCTCACAGTGGGAACATACATAATGATGCCTTTGAGACAACTACAGCTCATGGAGATGTAGCTGGGTTAGCTTCAAATTAGGTAAGTCTGGTGTTACCAGGAACAGAGCCACAGCAGGAGAAAACTCATCAGAACTGACAAACCACTTCAGAAGCCCGTGTCACCTCAGATGTTCTTCCCCTCAGCCCACCTCCAAAGCTGGGCAAACGCTTGGCTCTCCAGCCCATCCCAAGCTGCTGCAGCAGGAATATTGACTGCTGAAGTATTTTAACATGTCAACAGACTCACGCTTGGCTAGAGAGCGGCAGGATTCATTTCACCTAACCATAGCCACATACAAATTAGATGTCCAGTCAAAGCCAGGTGCCTAGGCTTCTTTCTCCTTGCCTCCACGTGATGATTCAGTCCCACCACTTTAGACATTGTCTCCAGCATCTACAGATGGAGCCTAGATTAGTTACATGTCTTTGAAGTGTATAGATAGCTGAGAAGAATTAAATCCTATGTGGATATTTGTCCCATAGTGTTGTTCTGGCTTCCTTGGAGCTTCCAAATGCTGCTCCAATTCTAGTACAAAACAGTATCTTTGGTATATGTACGCCAGCTCAGTGTCCATGCCAATATACTGCTTTCTCTGGGTGAGATATTTGTCAAATTCTGATCTAATGTCAGGATTTCTAATTGTCAATGACATTTTGAATAATCACATAAATTAACTACTCTGAACATCATCTCAATAGGTGTGAAGCTGCCATTGTGCAGTGGAGGTTGAATCATCACACACATGGGACAATGTTTTTCTATGAGTATTTCACCCTTGTGCACTTATTTGTTCTGTCAGTGAGACTGGGGCAATTTTAATGATTATTTCACAACTGCATTTTATTTTGATGCAAAGAGAATTTTATATTGCGAGCCAGATACTTGAAGGTGTCTGTTGCTGTTTGCCCGTTTTCCTTCCATGGTTATTCCTTCAAGGACAACCAAGGCGGGTAATATATTAATATTTATTATGTCAAGAATGAGAGCGATTGCAGTGTTGATGGCTCACCTACAGCTGTATTAGATATGGCAATCACTTCTTTCTTCCTGCTATGGAGATTTCTGCAGCTGTATTTCCTCCAGTGTTTCCTCTGCAATTGATTAATAAATGACTTGGTTTTTAAGAAGCCTAACTTTTGACTCCATTGAGCATAAAGGAAAGGAAGAAGATCCTTTTTGTCCTTTGCCAGGACATCAAAGGGAATTTTACCTAAACAAATCTGTTGGAAAGCTGCCATGGGTTGCAAGGTGATGTAATACCTAACATATCAGCATGGATCTTGGAGTACATCAGTTTCTGCTTTGACTTGTTATATGGTTGAGGGCTAATGACTTTGACTCAGGCCCTTAATAACATTCAGGTGCCTACCTTTCACCAACAGAAATGCAATGGAGGAAGTGTGCAGGTGCTCCAGGCACACCCATGTGGCAGTTTGCAGTGCTTCCGTCTATCACAGTTTTGGAAGACAGCACCTAAGGGTTGTTTTTGCCAGAGAATAATTTCTGCATCCATGCAGGCATGGGGCGGACAGGGAAGGGAGCCTCTCTTGGCAGAGGGTCAGTGTCCTGAGCTAATCGGCTTAAATTCGTTGATGGCAGTTTTCAGACTTTTGGCACTGATGGTCAAAAATGCTCATCGCCTGGTCAGTTGTAAGGGCAAAACTTTGTATTATTTTCCAGACCTGATTCCCTTTGTTCCTCACTCCTGCTCCCTTTTTTCCCCATCCAGCAGCATGACTGGCACTAAGCTAGTTAGTTGCTGGCATTGAATTGTCAGGACTGACTGACCTTTAAAACTGATACTTAGTGTAATGAATGTGAACGAGTCAGATGGGTTGGTCATACCCTTCAGAGTTGTTAGATGATTTTGACAGGCAGCCTGGGAGTCAGGTAACACTTGCTATATTTTTACAACTATGATAGAAACTTTTCTCTCTCCTTAACAGTAATTTATGATTTTGCTAAATCTGAATCTCATGTATGACACTAAAATACATTGTATTGATCAGATAACAACATCCAGTCTGCATGCATGACCATCCCCTTCCCCTTGCCTCACCAAGATGGGTGGATATTCACAGACAACACAGACTCCTTTGTATCTCTGTGTGAATTCTGGGTTTGATAATGGGGGTTAAAATAGTGAGGTTCCTGAGCTGTAGCAGGATTGGGACATGTTTTCTTGAAACTATAACTGCTGAGATTGGGGTGATGCATACCGCTGTTGCAGTGCAGCATCACTTTGCTTTTGCTAGAGCAGACCGGTTGCATTGAAATCCAAGTGTTTTCTCCTTTGACCTTACAAGTAATCCAGAAGCTTTATAATTAATAACTATAGCTTCTCATTCAAAATCAGAATTAGAATATTATATTCCTTAATAACTGCATTATATTCCCCTTTATTTGGAGGCTCTCAGCAGTGCTTTGATGACTAAGCTCATCTTTCTAGATTCTGCTCCAGGAGGATCCCAACTAAATTCAAGATTAGTTGCCTGGGAGACCAAATGATGCAATTCAAAATGCAATGTGGCACAGACTAGTTGCATGCTGCCTAGTATATGCCCAAATTTTTTCTAAAGAAGACCTGGTTTCAGTTTCTGGATACTTCCTGCTCTTACACTTGCTTTTTCCAATGGGAATAGGAAGCTTTAATCATATTTCAAGTCTCATCCGTTTGTTTGCTTAGTGTCTTGTCTTTAAGAAAGATGATGAGGTTTTCCTCCTAGTACTGTATTTTTGTGTGTTTATGATTTTTACAGACACCTTCAGCACTGTTATCGTCTTTTTTAAATGTTCACATGAAGATTTTCAGTGGTGGGTACTATTGTAGACAATGAGTGTGGCAGCTCCGAAAAAATAACTTCAACACATTAACTGGACTAAATAGTTAAATAGTATTACTTCTTACTTACTAATGTCCAGAAATGCAAATAAGATACATGTCACATTGCCTGGAAAAAGCACAGGTAGTTCCTCTCTTGAAGAACTTATTGTCAACAGATAAAAGAAAAATGCAACACAGTGATGCTAAAAATTACAGATCAGTGGGGGAGCTGGGATAAAGATAAAGATCCTTTGAGCTCCATGATCCTCTCCTTCCACTCTGCCTATCTGCCTTTTCTGCAGGTAAATGTAGAATTATTGAGTTTGGGATATTTCCTCCTTTTTTGTTATTCTCTGTAAACCATTCTAGGTCATTCAAATGTGTTGCTGGGAAGGAGAATAACCCTCCTGAAAATCAGCCTAACCTGCAGGTGCATCTCTGTGATGCGCTGGCTCTGCCAGGCTGTCGCCTCCACCCACCCACACAGGCATTTTGCAGAGAGGAGCATTGGATCCCCGATGCCAACAGCCGTCTCATTGCGCACTGATTCATTTGTCAGCAGTGACTGACTACCGGAGCACATTTGTGACCTATGAGCTGCCTTGTCAATGCATAAACGCTGGCTGTTTAAATTGACAAGGGATAAGCAGCAAGTATCTAACTTTCCAGCCCAGAGTGAGATTCCTCTCTATTGTGCCTCCAGCTGGGGCTGGAGGATCCTGAAAGAGGATGTACAAACACAATGCGCAAACAGAGCATGTTTCGAAATCCCTAACCTATCTTGAAATGGTTTGCTTTGCTTCATCTGACAGCATGAAGCACCTGACAGGCACTGACTGTTTACATGGCACAGAACCCCTGCAAGCAGTGATCCTGCCAGGTTCACCAGTTAAACAATACCTAGGGAAGTATTGCAACAATTTTTCCTGAATATTTGCCACAAACAAGCTTTATATTGCTGGTAACTGCAGGGTCATTTCATGGGTCTCTATTTAAAGGATTGGGAAATTCTCTCCCTACCAAAGGCCAGGCTTAGTATGATTTAGTAACTCTTCTCAGAAAATATGCTCCATAACATACTATTTCTGTTTGGATTTTCCTTGAGTTTATTTTATTAGGTGAAAACAAACAACAGCTTTTTATTTCTATTTGTGTATCCGCATGTCCTTTACACGGTATCTGAGCAATGGAGGAGCCTGGGCTGTGTCGTTCCCACCCCGCCAAGAAGCTCCAGTGCTACCAAGGTACAGTCACAAGAAGACATAATAAAGAGGAACATATGCAGGATGGAGCTGTGTGCCTAGGGTGAAACAGGAAACCAAACAGGGCATCAACTCATGAAACCATCAATCCAATTCAGCAGCTGCTTCTGATCGGTGGTGACATGCTGCAGATCGCTATCGCTGCCTGGCTACCATACAGAGCTCCTTTGCAGAAGGATGCTGATGTGAAATAACCCTGTAAGAGATGACTGGAGGAAAAAGGTTGAAGGAATGCAAATTGTATGGAAATGCCTAAATTGGACACGATGAGGCCTGACAAGAACTGAGCAAGGATTTTACAGACTATGCTCTATGCCCAGCTCTGCAAAATGCACTGTTGCTTACCTCTCATTTGTACCCAGAATGCTCTGCTCTGTGCTGTGCTTCTTGGCCCTTTCTGCCTCAAATGAAGATCCAGCTTCCCTTCTGCTCATTCCAGGTGAAAACACTAGCAAGGGAGATCTGCATTAACATTTGGTATCTTCTGTCAGTCTGCACTGAGTGTACAACCATGTCCGTGCCCCTCTCCCGCTCCTCCAGCAAGCTCTGGCAGCAGCATACAGCCTGCCGCTCTTGCACTCCTGTGCTGAGAGCCCCCCGCTGCCGTGCCACCCACCCGTGCCGTGCCACCCACCCGCAGGGCTGCCGCTCTCCACCTTTGCTCTTCACCTTTGGTGAGATTTGCTCTACTCAGATCTTGCTGGACATTGAGGCCAACAGGAAAATCCCTGCCATCGATCAGACATCAAGGCGTAGCCCCCGTGTCTGAGATGAAGATGTGGAGCAACCAAAATATTCTGTGATCCTCTGCCTGCGTTTCACAGCTCTGCTGCTTGGTGGCGGGTGTCTTACCAGCCTTTACCCTGTCCACAGATTGTAATAGTATGTACTTACGTATGTACTTTAACAGCTCAGTGTTTAGTTTGTCTTAGTAAGCAAACATGTTCATCTTGTTTTAAATTAAAAGTTAACTGCACTAATATAGCAAAATCTTATAAAGTGTTTCAGGGCTCTGTGGTATTCTGTCTGCAGTGTGAGGGTTAAACAGTGTTCGTGAAGAGCGTGTGCATTAAGTGCATAAAGTACCGGCTCACTGTCGGGCTGCAAGGGGCAGCAGGGAACAGGGAGCGCCTGGTGGGATGCTCCGTGGATTGGCACTGCACCCGACACACTGCAATATTTCTGCCAGCTTCCTTGAAGCAAGTCTAAAAGCGCCAATAATAAAAAAGTTGCAGGTGAGGCTGGTGTGACACCAAGCAGTGTAAGAGCTGGGCAGCCATTCAGAGCAATCTGGAGCGCTTGGGTCTGTTCAGGGAAAAATATTTTCCCTTGCTCCTCTGCAGGACCAACCTCAGAGGCTGGCCACAAGGCCAAAAGCATGGTCAGCCCACGTGGCTGAGGTAGTTGCAGGTGCCTGGGGCGGGCTTGGGAAGGCCTGGTGGGTATTCGCCATGTGGGGAGTCTTTTCTAAATCCCGGATGCTGCAGCATGCAGAAAGACAATGTCATGTAAATGCTGTCAAGCAAGAGGGACAGCCTAGGGTTCTTCCCACAAGGTCACATCAAGAAGAAACCTTTGCTGAGATGCTGCAGAAGCAGAGAGGATTTGCAGGCCACCAGCATTTAATCCCCATTCGGGTTGTCCATGAAGGAAACATGGAAGGGAGATGGTGGTGCTTTGGAGTACTTCACAGCTGAGAAGTGCCAAGGTTCTCTCACCAAACCCACAGGATGGGAGACTGCAACCTAGAAAGCAGGCACTCGAGAAAGGATTATGGTGACACAGGGGTCCAGTGTCAGCTCCCTCTTGAGAAAAAACGTGTTTTCTGTGTGAGGGGTAACAAGTAACACTGGGTCAGTTATTTTATCTCTGTATGCACAGCATTCGAAGAGCAGATTGAGGACCTGGGAATGGTTCAAGGGAGAGATTCAGGTGGCTAGAAGCAGATGTATGCATCTGAGCCAGGCTCTTCTGCTTTCCTTTTAGTCACTGGAGGTGCTTCTGGGGAGTGACGCATCGCATCCTAACGTAGGCTATATAAAGGATGTAGAAAGGCTCCTGAAGACACAGAAAAGACAGCAAAAAAGGGTGTAATGTATAGAGGAAATGCTGAAATATGTGAGCTTCAGAGGGTTCAGTTTGTTCAGACTGTCGGAAAGGAAACAGAAACATCATTTGATTGTGACCTTGAAAACCTTGACAGGAAGAAAATACCAGTTAGCAAATGGCTCGTTAAGCTCAGGGCAGAAGAAGGTATAATGAGATCGAGGGGTTGAACGCTGAAGACAGAAAAGATGAGTGAGGAAAAATAATGCACTAATATTAACTTGGCACAAGTAGCTATTACAGCAGGCAGCTGGGGAAGGAGCTGGGTCTCCGCCTCCTGAGGACTCCCAGCAAGAGGTGGACGCTTCTCTGGAGACAGCCTTTGACTCTGGTCAAACACAGGTTGTTAGGCTTGAGGAGGAACACAAGAATATCATGTAGTAGCTGTGGCACCTGTGGCGAGGCAAGGGAACCTGCTGATTCCTAAGGGGCTTAAACTCTCTGGATCAATAAGTGAAAAGATTAGGAACTCATTTTGTCTTGCAGCAGTCATCGATTGTTTTTTGAAACTCCCCAATTTAGACACGCACATCAAGCAGAGGGACGTGGAAAAAGGCTCGTTAGGTACACTGCCTGTCGCGGCACTAGGGACTCCTATGGGAGTTATAGAAATGCAAAATCTAGTTATTAAATTACATCAGCCCCACTGAGGTGTCGATAGACAGACTGGCGCAGTTTTTTCAAAAAGAAGGCTTTCTGTCAAAGCTGCCATTTTCCAGTAAAAATAACCATTATGTGCCAAGTATGCCTTAGCAGACATTCATCCAACAATGCTCATATAAAGACATGGTTTGAGTGGGAGATGCAGAAAACAGGGCAACCTAATCAGAGGTAGGCTGAAATCAAGGTCACCATAGCATATTCCAGGTTAAGATATAAAACATCTATTCTCCAGGACACGAGTACAGCCCAGCAGGCAGGACTGCTGTTTTAGCATGCAGCTGGTGGTGGTGTACCACAAACATTCCTACCCCATTTGCAGAGCCTCCCCTACCCCTGCCTGCTGTCCCCGATCCTGCGACTCTGCGCCGAGCTCTGTGCCAGGCAAAGGCAGAGGCCTTTAGGATTTATGTTAGCATTCTCAGCTTCACTCCAGCATTAATGAGCCTGCTCCCTAATCAAATACATCAGTTTCAGCTTTATGCTGGTGGTTCCTCTGCAATACCAGATCCAGGTAAGGACTTAAATTAACTGTGCAGAGACAAATCCGTGCATTCAGGCATTCTTTTGATGCTTGCCTTAGTTTTTCCACCAACAAGATGTATGTAATAATTTAAGTATAACAAATAAACATCAAAATTTGTAGGGTCATAATGAACAACCCTTTTTGAAATGGTCTCACATTCTCTGGAGAAAAGTTAAGTTTTCTGTTTGTTTTTTAAGAAAATCAGCCAAAGATTCTGGGTGACCTAAGCTTCAAGTTCAGAAAATAAACTGCCAGTGTTATGCTGAACTGGTCTATTAGTATGGATGCCAAAAGGCACTCTGCTCATCAGTTACACAGAGAATGAATGATTTCACATGCTAATGCCCTCTTTCCATCAGTATCCTACAAATGGAGTCATAACAGCATCTTGCAGTCTTGCTTGGATGCTTGCAATTGTTTAAGAATCACAGCAGAAATCCACACTAAATCCTCACCCTTGTCCACATGAGAAGAGGGTCATTTTTAAAAAAAAGACCCCAAGCCACCTCTAAGCACAGCAGCCCCTGGAAGATGCAATATCTTGGTGGTGAATAATATTATTTCCAAATGGGTTCATGTCAATTTGAAAGAACATTTTAAGGAGACAGAACAGTTCCTCAGTAATTACATCTATGCCAGCTTAATTTACAAACTCCTGTAAATCTGTTGACATATGGTAATAGAGATATTTCATCATGGCTCTGATATCAGATTTCTACTGCTTTGGTACACTTGGTGCCTTTCACTACTAAGCACTCTTTCTTTTCCAAAGATGTACAAAGGAAAAAATTTCTCTGAGACTTGATTGTCTGGAAATGCACCATGATGCATTTCCCATTCTCCTGCGAGAGGGAAATGGTTGTATCAAAAGCTTTGTATTTTCCAACAGCTTTATATTTTAGGAAATGCTGAAGAAATGTAGTTTAGGAAATGTTTTGGGAAGGGAAGGGAAGGGAAGGGAAGGGAAGGGAAGGGAAGGGGAGGGGAGGGGAGGAGAGGAGAGGAGAGGAGAGGAGAGGCTGTCTCCTCTACAC
>VFFE01009189.1:1993485-2074558 GCA_008921705.1 Burhinus oedicnemus | reverse complement strand
GAGGAGAGGAGAGGAGAGGAGAGGAGAGAAGAGAAGAGAAGAGAAGAGAAGAGAAGAGAAGAGAAGAGAAGAGAAGAGAAGAGAAGAGAAGAGAAGAGAAGAGAAGAGAAGAGAAGAGAAGAGAAGAGAAGAGAAGAGAAGAGAAGAGAAGAGAAGAGAAGGCAAGGCAAAGGCAAAGAAGCCACTTTAAATGACAGCTGCTCATAAACCATCGAGGCTTGGCTATAAAAAAACATAGACTGCCTGTCCCCACTGACCCAGAGTTAGTCACTGTTAGATGCCCTTGAGAATCTGGGCCTGAAAGTCTGATTTGAGAAACAAAAAAATGAAAACTCAGACTTCCTTTTGGATCACAGTTTGCCCATGGGGGAATGGCTAGATGCATTTTTGAGAGTAACAGAGAGCAGGCAGATCTCTCAGTACTAAGTGAGAACCATAAGTCAATCACATCTGGTTTTGATACTGTAGTTATTCAACACATTCTTCAAATTATTCATCAATTCCCCCCCAAATAGATCACATTAAAATCTCTAAAACTCAAGCCCTAAATATGTTTGGTTAAAAAAAAAACAACTACCATCACCACACAGACTTGCTCTCCCTCCTGTAAGAAACAATCCTTTAGCAAGAGGAGTAATTAGACAAAGTAGATGTGGCCTCGCTGCCCGTGATGAAAATACTAGCTAGCCCAGAGCACTCACAGAACTCTGCTGGGGCCATGGGCAATGCTGGGGCTCAAACTGGTGAGCCTGATGTTCAGGTGAGTTTGGCTGCCCATGATGCGCAGGAAGCCCCAGGACCAGGAGGGAGGCAGGAGCAGGGGTGGGTGGTTGGACATACAGCATGGCCCTGGGGTGCCTGCTGCTCCCCTGGATCCGCTCCAGGCAAACCCGGGGAGCCTGGTCACAGCTGTATGTCCACGTGGCTCCCGCACCCATTGCCAGCCGCAGGAGTCAGAGATCTCTACCCACACCCTTGGGCTGGAGGAGGGGTAGCAAAACCTTGCTGAGAGTAATAGGAACAATACAGAATGAATCGTGTACTTAAGAAATTAACTACATTGTCTGAAATATTTTGAATACAATTACATTCCACTTGGAGCTTTCCCTGACACCAACCAAGCCAGCTATTAAATATTTTTTATGTGAAGCTTAGGCATATTTGCTGCTATAAACCATTACATCCAAATATTATAATGTATTTCCCCCCATGCCCAGTATAAACGCCATATAAATCATGCTGCACCCACCTCAAGCTATTACTACCTTAGTGCTTTTGCCTAGTCCCCTAAACTATTGCAATCCATCTACTACTTAAATTTCCTGTAATGGATTGTGAGAAGTCCTCTGTGCAGCATGCTGAGTGAGTGATCAGAAGAATTGGATTTTTTCCTGTCTTTTCAACATTTTCATGCATTATCTTTAGTGACTCATGTGCTTCAGTTTTTCCAGGTGTGCTTCAGGGGAAAATGAAAATAACCCACCTCCCGCATATGCTCAGCCTCTCAGGAGAAACTGCAAGTTTTTGTTACTATTCTAAACAAGATTTTCTGCTGTGGAAGATCCACTTAGAACAGTTCCTGTTCCCTGTATCCTCTGGGCAGGAAGTCTCTTCTCAGACTATTAATGACTTGCTTGTTTTTTTTTTCTATGGAAAACCAATAAACAAACAAACAAACAAAGGACCATCATCAGCAATGCTGTTCATATTACAAGTTCAGTTGCCAGAGGAAATATATAGATTTTCATATGAAAATCACTCTATAAATCTGTATATAAATATAGAGATTTTTATTCCTTTCAGCATAGCCATTTGCAGATCTGCACTAAACAATGAATTTCAATGCCAGTGCTGTAAAAGTGTCAGTCAGGAGCTTCATTGCTTCTGGGTCTGATGGTAACAGAGTGGCTAAGAAATCTGGACACGTTCATTTTGCCAAGGGATTGTGTGCTGCTGGAGGTAATGCACATCAGATGAGATGTCACACTCTCAGAAGAAGTGCAGAGGCGTTAAGACAAGCCAAATTCTGGGCTGTTTATATTCTCCTTTACCAATCAGGATGTCAGGTTGGGGACTGAATTTATAAATACTGGAACGGGGTTTGTTGCACGACAGAAGATCTTGGAGAAAAGGAATAGGTTAGACTTTTGCCTTATTATGTCCCAAAGAAAACTGATTATCTGTGTTCACAGTTTAAATTAAATAAATATGTTTGGATGTGGAACTATAGAGAGATTTCAGAAAAAAAAGGTGCTTCAAACACCACGCGCTGAGGGCTGCTCTGTATGAGACAGGGTTGGTTTTGTGCTGCACAGGTTTCTGAATGGTTCAGAACAGCCCTGTGAAACTTTGCAAGTGTTTTAGAAGCAACTGTCTTCAATTAGCACTAGTTCCTGGCTCACATTTGCAAGCTGGTTTTGGGTCAGTGGTAACTTCCCTGAAGAAGGAGTGAGGGGGAAAAAAATCTCTGCTGGGGAATTGGTGAGAGCCAGAGACATCGGTGTGATTTCATTGCGGCTGTGGAGGCAGTCGTGGAACAGGGAGGGAGGACTACGGCGGGATTTTGTTTTGGGTTTAGCAGTGGAGACCATGCGTAGCAGCAAGAAAATACAGTCTAATGTGCATCTCCTTAGCTTTCTCCCTTTCAGTCTTTTTGCCTATCATGATTTGACTAATCCTTTAAATGTATTTTGCATTCATTTCTCAAATAACCAGCAGACATATGGTGCTAATAAGAACTAGAGAGGGTTTGTTTTTTTAATGAACAAGAGCAGCTGGTAAGCAGAAAGTAAAATTAAAAATGGAGGGAAAAAATAAGCCCAGGGGGATAGATACAGTTATTAATCACAGCAGAATTCCTCAGCTCTCTCCTCTGATGAGAAGAATCAGGTGGAGTGGGACACTGGTGACCTTGAGACAAGCACGTGACAGCCTGTTGTACTAGCTGAAAAATAAATGACTGTCTGATACACTCGACTGTGTCAAGGCTCTCCATGGCAGTAGAGATGCTCTGCCCTGTCCCCACGCAGGCAGCCTCGCTGGTGGCAGACCATCCAGCTGCCCAAGCCTCCATTACTGCATGGTCCTTCAGTCGGGAGGGAAGCCTGAGACACCTGTGTGGGTGCAATCTGCAGTGGGGCAGGTGACCCCAGACCAGCAGTGACACATCTGAAAGGAAGATATTTGGAAAGGGGAGAAAATTGCTCCAGTACATCCAGGGGTAAATTTGCCATTTCTGAGTGGTGCTGCATTGCTGTGAGGGTTTGTGGCAGATGCTCACAGCTTTCTTTAAATGAAAGCCACTTTATTTTCTGCTATTTAAACATGTCGTCCTAACCAACACAGAATAATAAGGGAGTGTTCCCAGGATGCGCTGACTGAGAGGCTGGAAAGGCAGTCACTTTCCTAACACAAACTGCCATTCTGCCCAGTAGCCCAGAGTTTCTGCTGCATTACAATGCTATTTTTAATAAATCAAGCCTATTTCATTTAACGACTTGAGGCAGACAGAGCCCAGCTAATGGCTTTAGTGCTAACTTACCTTCACCATGAAATACATACTTTTCAAGACTGCTGTGAATCAATCTGCCCCTTCCACTCAGCAGAACTTGTTGAGTGCATTAAATGCATTAAAGCCTGGTCCTGCTAGAAGCCTCCTGCTCACATAGTTACTGTCAGCCTGCAGCCAGGGTACTTCACACCCCCTCCTAGACACCACCTGAGTCAGGACTAAGGTTACTACAGGCATTACCCATTCTGTAATGTCAGGAGCCCCAGGTTTTCAGGGGCCCTGAGCACCTTTGGCTGCATTGGCTCCGTGGCCGTGGTTGTCCCCATTCATCAGGCCCTGCACTCTTTGCCAGAGAAACATGTTTCATTCATAGGTGTGGCTAACTATTAAGGCAAGTCAGGTTGTCCTCCGGTCTTTTCACATGTCTGGCCATAAAAGATAGAAATTATCTGGCTTAGTTTTTGATGTCCATATGTGAGTCAGTCCATAGGTTTCTCCTATAGTCCAAGGACAGAGAAAGAAAGTGTGACTTGTCTCTTCCTGATATGCTGGGCAGGTTAGTAGCTTTAGAAACCTTTCCTTACTGTGGCCGCTTCAAGGACAAAGGACAGTCCCACCCCTCTGTGTGGGACTTAGTGTCCTGGAGTACCCCTCAATCCCAGTAACTGTGGGGCAGAAATACAATTGCAGTCCCACTTCCCTGCTCCCCTCGGCAGGCTAAGGACATTATAGCAACACTGGTGGCACTTTCAGAAGACAATGTTGGTCCTTTCGGTGCTGGAAATGTTGGGAAAGGACAGGCATGGTCCAGTGAATCCTTAAGCTAGTCTTTATTTGATAGGATCCAGTTCGCATCCACTGAGACCCACTTCATGATGTAAACCAAAGTGCAGGAAAAGGGGCGGCTGCAATGTGCGTTCTTGCTCTGAACCGAAGCACCAGTGTGGACACATCTTGAGAGCATTTAACAGGCTGCAGCATAAACGCTACCCATCGCTTGTTTCTATGGCACTATTGATCTCACAATTATTACGCTGAGAGATAACGATTACACAATACAAAAGCATCCTCTCTTCCAAAAAGCATCTTCTTTGGCAAAATCCTAATCCCTCTAACTTTGTCCAGTTCATGCCCTTAATTTCCAGAGTCCAACAGATGCTGCAGCAAAGCAACTGCTTTGAGCAGGAGTCTGTGCCGTGTCTCTTCCTCCTTAAACTGTGTAGGCACCTTTTACTCCTCTGAGGTTTACTGAAGGTTGTTTTTTCTTATTATTGAGTACAATGTACATTGTTACAGCTACCAGGGCAGCAGATCAGTCATTGTAACAAGGGATTATGATTTCTTTACAAGGTGAGATTGTAAGAATCTGGTTATATGGGAGAAAGCCCTTGTTTGAACATGTTATTTGCACAAGTAGCGGAGAGAATCCTCACAGCTGAATGACAGTAAGTGGCTTTTTCTGTTTAGTGAAATATAAAAAAATCTGTCTAGATGATCTGGATGAGTAATGGAAGTGCTCAAGCCCTCTAGGGACGCTCTCACTGTCTTGCAGGATTGGGTTCCTTTTGCAACTGGGAAAGGCAAAATTGAAAAGATAACAGTGGGAGATGATTGCTGCTGCTAACAGCGGTGAAGAATGAGTGCAGCTGTGTTGGGTTTTGCCCCCTGCATGGTAACAACCTTTCTAGGAAGAGAGAGATGCTGTGTGCCATGGGATTTAATGGAAAAGGGGGGGTGTGAAACTTCAGCGGCATAGCTGAAAATGCTGGGTTCAGAGAGAGAAGGAAACTATTCCAAATCCATTTGCTTCTTAAGTCAACCTGGAAAGCCTTTGGTGGACATAAGCATCAGGCATGCTGTGGCAGCCCAGCTTGGTGCCTAGAAAATGCTCTCCTGCTGTATGCTCAGCACCAGCAGTCTCTTCAGGAGAAGGCTCCGCATGGCACACGCACCAGGGCTGAAAAGTGCTGTTTGAGCTGTGAGATTCCCACTAGCCCATTGTGGGGGATGCAGATTTTCAAGATCTGGCTAAGGCAGCTCTATCTTATTCACTCCACTGTGGTGATTATAGCGATATTTTTTGCTGCTTACTGTGCTGAGAGAGAAAGGTCCCTTGGTGTGCCTGAATGTCACACAGTGTAACACAACGCGGTGCTCCCTCCCGCCTCTCCCAGACCCCCCATCGATCTCTAACAGGGAGAAAAAAGCTCACGTAAAAGGGATGTTTACACTGATTTTATTCAAATGAGCAACATAAAAATAAAATTATATTTAGGCATTGCCTTTGCTTCTCAATAAATTTCTCCAGGCAAAATTACCCACAATGGTACTTAAGCCTCCTCGGGGGGTCCATAGCTGTTGGCAGTATTTTCTTTCCTGCCTGCTTACAGTTCGAGGAGAAAAAGTATTCCTTACTGTATTAGCATAGCCTATAAACTTGCCTAGGCCCAGATGTGAAATCCTTGTCTTAAGAAAAGCCAGGAGGAGGAAGAAACCTGAAAAACAGCAAAAAACACACAAAGGAAGACATTTGCAATTATACAAAGTTCATCTTTCTGATTCAAATGTTTCTGTAACTTGTTACAAAATTCAGCATTTGTAATTAAGAATACAAACTCACTTTATTGAACAGTTGCTGGATAACATATTTGTGCAGAACCAAAATATTCTAGAGCCAAAAATCAATACGCGGAGGGGACTGAACAGCTCAAGCTATGGGTGAGCATATGGAGGCTGCTATGAAGAGCCTAGCACTTTGAAATTCACCCCAGTGTCGTGGTTTCAGTTGGGACAGAGTTAACTTTTTTCTAGCAGCTGGTATAGTGGTATGTTGTGGATCTGGGATGAAAGCAGTGTTGATAGTGCACTGGTGGTTTTGGTTGTTGTTAAGCACTCAAGGCATTTTCTGCTCCTCACACCGCCCCAACAGCAAGTAGGCTGGAGGGGCACAAGAAGCTGGGAGGAGACACAGCCAGGACAGCTGACCCCAACTGACCAAAGGGATATTCCGTGCCATATGATGTCATGCTCAGCATATAAAGCTGGGGGAAGAAGAAGGAAGGGGGAGACATTTGGAGTTAGAGTGTTTGTCTTCCTAAGTAACCGTTACATGTGAAGGAGCCCTGCTTTCCTGGAGATGGCTGAACACCTGCCTGCCCATGGGAAGTAGGGAATGAATTCCTTGTTTTTCTTTGAGTAGCTTTTTTTCATGAGTAGCTTTTGCTTTACTTATTAAACTCTTTATCTCAACCCACGAGTGTTCTCACTTTTACTTTTGTGATTCTCTCCCCAGTCCCAACCAGGGAGAGCGAGCAAGTGGCTGTGGGGTCTTATCTGCCGAATGGGGTTAAACCATGGGACCCAGTCAGTAGAAATGGAAACTAATTTCCAACTAATGCCTTTTCTGAGGCCATTAGTTAGAACCCGTCAAGTTAACATGACCTCTCTTTCCAATTTCAAGAGGGCAAATGCTTCTATTTCTTATTTACAGTGTGTTTGTCACTGGGGCAAAAAGCAGTCTTAGCTATTAGACTGAAAAAAAACCCCAGCCACAGAAACAGTTACTCCATGGCAGGAAAATTACATATTGTAGGAAATTTGCACAGCCATGGATCGTGCATTGGAGAACAGTGTCAAGTGTAGCCAAACTTACAGGAGCTTAAGTGAGTACTGGGTTTGGTCTGCTTTGTGTGAGAGTCAAAGTAAATGAGAAGTGTCACAAAGCACTGTCAGGAGAGAGGATGCCTATTTTGCTTTTATATCCACTTTGGTGTGGGGGACCTGGGAAAGGTCTTCAGCCCCACCACCTGAGCAAAAGACAATGTAAGCATCAAGTGCAGGTGACTGATTTGATTGATTACAGGCTAGAAAGGCAGGAGAATAATATTGACAAAAGAGGTTTTAAGGAAATGAAATGATTCTAGAAGAGCTTTGCTTTTCCTGATTAAAAACCCAAGGGCTGCTGGGCAGGGACTTACCTCAGTCATACTCCAGCGTTGTCAGTGGTTGAACTCTTCAAAGAAAAAACCCCACCACTAAACCAGACTTTAGATTTGATGACAACTGTAATCTATCAGCCACTGATAGTTTCAGCATACGCTGGAGCCAGGAGATTTTACCTAACTCTAATTGGGAGCTGACAGGTGGTGAGCAGGTCTGTCTTCACCTGCTGGAGAAAAGCTCCTTTCTGTCCTGCTGCAGCATGATTAATTTACCCCCCAAATAATACCGTCTGCTCAGAAGATCAGATGGAAAGTGTTGGTTGGGAGCAAATCCTTAGACCTGCAGGTCAGCTGTGCTATTGCCTGGGCAAGTCAGAAATGCCAGAAACAGCAGAATTATAGATGTGACTCAGCTGGCGATGTTTTGGGAGGGAGCCCATTGCATGAAGGCAGGCTGGCTGTCAGCCCCCATGACCTGCAGTACCACTGGGAATGGGAAGAGTGAAAGATCCCTTTCTGACTTGCCTAGCTCCAGCAGGAAGATGTCTGTGCCACGTACAGCTGAGCTCACAGGCAGTGGGTAAGGACACTGTCACAATCCGGTCTTGATGTGAGTGACCATGTCATCAGTTGTTGTGAGGCACATGTACTGCAGAGAACAGAAACCTGTGAGATTGTACAAGACCTCACTAGCGTGTTTTCCTTCTCCTGTGGAGACTCAAGCCGGTACTTTCAGAGCCAACGAGAGATTTTTACACACTGGGTCACTTGGTTTCTCTATAAATAGATGAGTATAAACATGTTAAACTCTCTTTGCATGTCCTATTCGGGACAATAACATAACCAGACACTTCCACGATCTGTAAAGATTTAGAGATAGGGTTGCTATTTCTCTCTGCCTGCTGAGAAGCTGCTTACATAGGGCTCTCATTGCCTCAAGCCTGGCTTAACTGAGACAGTGGGCAGCCTACCATGTAGCTGTTACTTGAGCCTTTTTGTAAGCCTTTCTCATTTACTTTTGCACAGAGGAACCTCAAATCTTAGTGACCTACTTTCAGCTCTGTTTATCTGCAACAGACGAGAAGTGGCCCATACCCCTTGCGCTCCCACACTTCACTGGCTGAGATGAAGTCCTGCACGTGCGCTGAAGTGCAACAGGCCATGCTCCCCGAGAGACCCCCAGCTGGCTGACAGCTTCCCCGTCCTCCCTGTGTCCTCCCAGCAGGAGGTGACACTGCAGCCACCGCAGCACAGTCCCCTGGCAAAGCACAGCCTGCACAGGAGAAGGCTAATACCAGCTGGCTGTATTAGTTTCTTTCCTGAGCACTTAGAAAAAATATCTTCCTTTCTTTGCAAGCTGACTGTACATGCTGTAGATTATATCCATCATACTCTTGTCTGTATTACCTGCATTAATCTAGTACAGCGTGGGATGAAAATGTGCCCCCGAGACTAAGCATGTACGTAATTTTAACTACCAGCTGCCAACATGGATGCAAAGTTATCTCTTCAAACTACGCATAAAACCCTGTGGATAGTGACATTAAGTAGCTATCTTGTATGCAATGCAGGCATTACATTTGTGTTAGTGTGTTGACACATCATTATATTTCTCAACAAGGCAAATTAGAGCAATGATATGAAATTTTGTCTTGAGAGCCTGAGGATTTTTTATGGTTCTGGGAACCAGCATTAAGACAGACTGTAAAATGGGGTGTAAATATTATAATGATGAGTTATTCCTTCCTGCTTACTAAGAAGCAACAGACATCACTGGTAGAAGCCAGCATATCCCATATGGATTACTTGCGTTGTATTTTAACAACTGCTGCATGTACTGATTGCTTTTAGTTCATAGGAACCAAAGATAATGTTACGAATACTCAAAGGATAACTTAGGTTTCGTACATGGAAGCCATGGCTAACCGGCTTCTCAGCTGGCGCCTTTGTCCTGCTCTTGCTGTGAAGACACCCATGTGGGATCTTCCTTTTCTAGTCTTTTTTTTAACTTTTTTCTGCCACCAGTTTTGATGTCACTGTGAACATGTGCAATAAATCTTGAAACACTTGTTTCAGGGTCTAGCTATGTGGCACCCTGTGCTATAGGTACCTACAGGGATGGATTTCCTATGTCCTTCAGATTGCTTGCCAGATGGCGGGTATTGCCAGAGTCATTGTGGTATGACCTTGGGCCTGCACAACCCTTCCTCCTCCTCAACCCCAAGAGCTGGGGGCATCATTTTGTCTGTAGCACCACCGCCTTTATCCAGAAGGAGGACTGGGATGTGAGAGGACTGCAACCACCATGCCATGTCACCTTTTTTGGGCACCACCTCTCCCTGCTAGTGCTACTGTCAGCCCATCTACTCTGATTAGCCAACAGCTATCCCAACTGACATTATACACACCCTACAGAAAGGACATTTCCACATGAAAGCTGAACAAGCAAATGTAGAACTTAGTATTCCACAGGAGCCCTCATTCCCTGTGTAGATACCTGATTGGTTTCCCCTCTTCTTGTTTTCAAAGAGGCATATTTAAACATGACAATAATCAGGGCTAGGTGTTTGGATATCGTCTCCTGCAAATTCAGTGTCATGGACACTTGAAGTTTCAGTGGCTATGTTTAAGCTTCCGGGTTGCTGGACGTTGGCATCTGCTTGGACTGCATCCCACCTTCCAGTCAAGGGAAGGGATGGGTGAGCACTACTGTGCCCTGGTTTTCATACAGAGAAAGCCCGACTACAACAGCAGGGCACAATGCTGCGTGCTGTTTGCTCACACAGGAAGCAACCAGGGATTATCTCCTTACATACATTCAATAACATATACATTTAGCATCAGTTGCTGTTCATTAAGTGCTACTGATACGTAGCCTGACCTGCATACCACAGGACCCATCACCCTGCTTTGCACCAGCAGTTTGTGCTTGATCACAGGACTTGTATTTTTCCACAAATAATGTTACAAAAAGTCATGCAGTTTTCATGTGAAACCACAAAAGGGAAGAGAACATACCATTTGCCTTGGTCATTTGTTCTGTTGGTTAACCACCTTTGGTCTTATAATTTTATGCCTTATTTCTAATTTAAATGCATCTGACTTCAGTTTCTAGCTGCTGCAACTCATTTTTTTCTCTGTAAGATGAAGAAGGCATGCGGTACTGAACATCATCTCTGCAGTCAGGTCACCCTCCAGCCTCTTTGATACAGGAACTACAATGAGCGCTTTAAACCTTGTGAGGTATTTTCCCTAGCCCTCAAATAATTTTAATTAATCTTTTTTAAAAATCTCTGATTTTTTGTCAGATCCTTGAGTTGAGCAGATTATTCCAGTAGCAATATCTGTAAACAGGAATGAGCTGAGCTGCAACTGCTGCCTGCTTCCCTGCGCTGCTGCTGCCATCCCCAGTGAGACCTTGCTGCTCTCCAGCATGTCCACTTTGACCTCTCGTCCCTTATGTTTCAGGAACTGCAAAGACTGCTTCTCTTGCTTCTAGATACAGACATTTATGCTTGACTGTTCCCAACATTAAATGTTGTATTTCACTTGCTGATAGTTTAAGGCAAAACCAGATAAATAGCTCAAGAGTAAGACCTCAAAATCCAGGTTTCTTTCCCTGTCCTCTACCCTCATTAGTGGGCTACAAAGGCTCCTTTTTGTTCATTTGCTTTCTGATTCTTCAAATCTGCTCTCGCAGTTGGGAGGACAGAGTCCCCAAAAGGAGTGGGAAATGATTGTTTGGCAGCCCCAATGCCATCCCAGGGGTTTGGGTACTCCCTTGCAAGAGGAGGGTCAGTCCAAACTCGTCCAGCCTGAGGAGGGCTCAAGTTTGTGTCTCCCCCTCCCTGGGTGATTGCACTGACCACCAGCCTTTTCTGTCACCTTCAGCTTAAAAATGAGGAGTGAGACGGTGTTACGTCCCCAGCAGGAGGTGACAACCGGGGAGCAGAAGCCTGTTTCGGAGGGTGCATCTCAAGCACCCCGGTAGAGAGGCAACAGACTTAAATCTGTTTCAGACCAGACCTTAGCATTTGCAAAGAAAACATGAACTATCTAAACCCCTATTCTAGGTGCTTTCCTCTCCTCATCCACTGCAGAGGAGTCTCAGGAGACTAGTTCAGGTTTGTAACCCTGAGCCAGGCAAGCAGAGGTGTATTTAAGCCCTTTCATGCAGTCGGAATTGAGATTCCCGGTTTAACACTTGATTCCTGCTGTAAAACAGATCCGGCAATGTTTGCCCACCCCAAAAGAATCCTGTATTAAAGGACCTGCGATGTGCAGATATGATGGGGTGAGGACCTGTTATGTTTCTTAAACAGCATTTACTTCATATATAGAGAACTTTTCAGCAACAATATTAAATTGTACTTAAATCCGCACAAAATAGTAAGTATCTTCTCACTGAATACAATTATTAGTCATCATAAGTCCTTAATTAATGGTAAATATAATTGCAAACCCAACACTGAATTCTCCTCTTGTGTGCATCTGTGTAGTTCTGGGGAGTAAAATGGTAGTTCAGTGCTGTGAATGAACAAAATTTGACCCACAGTTATTTTAGCTTGGGTTTGAAATGCCTTCTTTGATTTTTGTTATTTTTTTCTTTGAGAGACAGGCAACTGCTCCAGAGGTGAAAATGGAAGGACACATGAGTGAACAAATAGTGGCCAATAGCATGCAGAATTCAAGCGTTCATGCATTAAAGTATAATAACCATTGTGCACACTGGCATGTCTCATAAACACCTTTGGACAGAACTGCTAAGGCAGGTCACAGCAAACTCTGACAGCTGATCCATTTGTGCTGTGTGCTTTTTGCTTAAAAAAGCTGGAATTGTATAATTTGGTTGCATAATGCAACAGAGCTCTGAAGTTTAGGATGTTGGACTGTGTTTTAGGAAAAATGAAACAAAGAGAATGCAGACCAGATTTCTGGATCACAGGACATAAATGCAGCAGATTTCAGCTATGGATGCAAACTTTTTCTCCTAATGACCAGCTATTAAGAGAGGTTCAACAGGAATATCTTTCCTTTGAGTGCCAGCTAACATTTGATTTCCTTGCCCCTATAGTTCTATGGAAATTAATTTTTAATCTAGACAGTTAATATCAATGCGTGAAACACTGGTTCCCTCTCTCTCTTTTAAAAGCGTTTCCTAGTGTTGTTCACATTTCTGACTCAGCCAACGTCTTCTTAATCAAAAGCTAAAAGGAATCTGTATTGAATTAATTAGTCAGAAGCAGCCTGTAATGTGTACCCTAGAACTGTGATACACACTGGGGCTGGTTATCAAAACTAGATGAATGTATGTCTGTTGTAAATGCAATTGCTTATAAGGTTTTGGCTGGCCTGAATTAAGAAGTTATTTGATTTCAGGCACTGCAAGTTTTGTACAAGAAAATTTTCAGATTCTTTCCATCATAGTAAAATGAAGTCTGTTGCTTGTATAGCTGTATTAGTCTCTTCTTTGGAAGGAAAAAAAAAAAAAAAAAGATATTCTTGGGCATTTCCTTTACCCTCCAAACCATACAACTGGGCATTTAATGACCTGTAGAATATGGCTTATGACAAGAAAGCAGTTACTGACACCTAAAATTTATAAGAATGCTCCTAACAGAAAAGCAGAACAGAAAGTTCCAGGTTTTATTTTGCATGTCTTGTAATTCTAGAATATTGATCTCACCATTTATGGGCTGTCTGGCTCTTCTCTCCTGATAATTTCCTAAGTACACATAGAGGCAGAGCTAAATAAAAGTCAAAGTAATTCCAAACAAAGAGATATTGCCTTCAGCATTGCATTTCTTTCTCCAAAATGAAAGCATTTAGTGAAAAATTCTCATTAACGTCAAAGATAATACTTTTCTTTATCACTTGTCTAGAAAACAAATTCTTCAGCCTGTTCCTACTGAAAAACAGAAGAGTATATAAGGGTCACTGGATGCATATCGCTGTTTCTGCCATGTTAGTGGGACCAGATGGACCTTTGGTCTGACCTAGTGTGGAAGTTCTCATATTTTTATTTAATCTAAAGATGCATTGAACAGAGTAAGAATTGTGAGGGGGTTTATTGTAGTTCTGCAGACTAAGAAATCTGTGTCCCAGTTGTTATGTCTTTATACCCTTCCATGAAATATGAATAAGAAATTACTACAGCATACTTGAAAAGAACATATCTGCGTATGTCCTTTGTATGTTATATGAAAACAAGAAAATCCATGCTTGAACAAGAATATTCCCTTTTTGTATCCATTAGCCACTATTTACCATTCTCCTCCCGTTGTGTCATGCAGAGAGTGTGGCTGGCATCCCCTGACCTACAGGGTCAATCACACAGTCCAAAAATCCATTGGCACACATCACAGATGATCAGCTGGCTAAAAATGACTCAGAAGATTATACAGATTGCTTTACAAAACCGCTAACTGAGATAAGGGGCAAATTCATTAGGAACATTTACTTATTGGTGTTGAAAAATCAGATGGGAATTTTTGTTTTTTAAAATCATTGTGCCTGGGCAAAGCTTCCTTAGCTGCTGCATTTGGGTCAAGGCAGACTGGATCCATATTCTCTTTAGTTTTTCCTCATTTGATTGGACTGTGGCTCATTTGCTCCTTTTGGCTTCTCTGCCCAGAATAGGCTCTTTGACTCTCTCCTCATGAGGTGAAGGCTTGCAGCCCCAGCAGCCCCAGCCCACCTGTACTGGAGCTGCCTCTTCCGATTGCCAGCAGTTTTTCCAAGAGATTCCACCGTGAGCAGTCTGAATTTACAATTTTCTCTCCAGGGACAACTGTGTAAGAACAAACTATGTCCAGACTTTGGAAGATCTTTCAAAAAAAACGCTTTCAACTCAGAGTTGTACAGATCAAGACTTAGCTATAAAACACCTGTAGACAATTCAATGCCTCATCTCCTTCCTTGTTCATAAGTCCTCCAGGGGATTTGATGCACTTCCGCACATTGCTGCTCCTTCAAGTCACGCACGTGTCTCCTGCATCCCATCTCCTCCCTCCTTAGCTGTTTCCACAGTGAAAATGATCTGATTTCTGCAAAAGCAGATCCCTCAGCTCTTCTCTCCTGCTCAAACTTCCTTGATGACTTGAAGCACCTACAAGTTATCATTTCTTGAGGACTCCTTTAGTTTGCCTTATCAAGTGATCAGGTCCCTACCAGAATAGTCAGTTAGCTAGTGAATAGTTAGTGACAACCCCATCCATGGAATTACACCCTGAACCATAGCCTTTTTTGCCTAAGGAACGCCTCTTAAATGGGCGGTCTCCAACGTTCACTGGCTCTTCTCTGCTGGTCCTAGCCAGGTGCAATGACTTCTCCTGCCGTCTTCTAGGGATTTGCCTCTGTATGAAGCACCCCATGGAGAATACATGGCATCCCCTGAAAATGCTACAGCTGTAAAATGCCAAGAATTCAGAAAATTCTTTAATTTTGGTAACTTTAGTGCACTGTGTTTAGAGCCACAGTGTGTTTTAAGCAGCTGATTAAGACCCGGTACTTTGAGACTGGTTGAAGCATCAATTTGTTTAAAGCTTGGTCCTTCTGAGGAGGAACAGCAGCAGTTTTCAATTTTCAATCTCTGTGACAGTTTTCAGTGAAACCAGTGTGGATATGTTTTTGACTTTTCCTAAATCTGCCTTCACTCCTCCTTTAGTAAATACATGCCAAGAGCAGCTCAGGCTGAGTTTGATATAACATTTGGTTTTCTTCATTTACCTGTAACAGGACCAACTGTTCTAACATCCTTGATTTGCACATAACTGCCAACATTCACTCTGTAAAAGGAAAGATCTGGCCAAATAACACCCTTGCACCTTCCCACTGGCAAGCTTGGTCACCAAATATCTGCTTCTTTGGTGTATGCCAGGGTTATTTGTTGTAGAGGTATCGCTTTGCCTCTAAATCTTGAGTGAATAACAGTTTCTTTTACTAAACAGTCATACTTCTCCCATGCTTTAGCCTTGCTTGGGCAAGATACTAAATAAATAAGTAATTTTAAAAACCCACGTGGAAAAGTAAGCAGCATAGGAATGGGTGATGCTCTCCAGCAATCTTAGCTTTTTCATGCCACACAGGATTTCTTGTCATTTTTTCCCAACTCAACTGACAAAACTATTTCAGACAGATGCCCCAGTAACCTTTGATATTCCCTGCAGATCTTTCCTTGTCATAAAGAATCTAAAAGCAGTACTCTCAAAGAAATCAGAAACCTTGTTTTCTGCAAAAACTCACTTCTTGATCGTCTTCAAGGAAATAGAGTATAAGTCTCCGCTCCAGATATGGCAGCCACTGTGACTAGAAGGTACCAGATAAAAGAAACTTATTTCCTGTACCACCTTATTTTACTTCTATATCAGTATATTTCTAAACCCTCCTTTTTTAGTATCTGCACAATGTAAAAAGTGAATAAAAGGGATATGAGCTATATCTTATTCTTGTCAGATTCAACTCTGGGAAAAAGGTGTGAGAGATCATAGTTCATCCAATAAAAGATGAACAAGAGGCTTGAATTCCCTTGGATGTCTGCCAGTGGATATTGGCTGATTCATTTTGGACAACTCACTTGTATGAACAACTTCCTTCTTACAGCAAGTGGCTTGAGACTGTTGATAACCACAAAGTGGTCAGGACCTCCGCTATGCACCTCTTCTGAAGGACGGTCTCTGGTGTAGCACTGTAACTTCAAATGCTGTGTGGAAGCATTGGTTCATAGTGCCACCTACAGAATCAACACTTCCACTTGATGATGAATTAAGGTGACAACACATGGATTGCCTCTCTTTCCTTTTTTAGGACCTATAACTTCTTTTAACATTATCAAGGAATTGTGAAACCAAAGCTTCAAACTTTGAGCGTTAAATTTACAAAGATTTTCAAGAGAGCAACAATACAATACACCTGCGTATTTTTAAGCATCTCTCTTTAATCTAGGCTGTGATGAGAACATTCTGACCCTGGAAAGTAGAATAAAATTGAACACAAATTGAAGGTGGAGGGAAGATCTGGGACATTAATAAAAAGATGACCCTTAAGAGTGATGCACGGACATTGAATGACATAGGAAAACATATTTAACTTATTAGGCCTAAAAATATTAATTTTACTTTCTATATCGAAGGGAATCTTGTATTTTAAAAATATAAATTTGATGAATATACTACATAGTTTTCAAAAATGAAAGAGCACCTTCTATGAATGGAATCCTAGCTGTACCAGTCGCTGTACAAGTGTGTGTAAAGAGATGATACGTACACTTGGACAGCTGCAGTCTAGAGTTGCAGTCTAGATTTACAGTCTAAGCATTGCCCATGACAAAAACTTGAGTAACCAGATAGTCCTTGAAGGAGCATGAACTGGTGTTGGCACATATAACAATGAAAACTGTAGTGGAGAAAGCTATCCAAGCAATATATTGGTATGAAGATATCCTTTTGCATGACTTACTTTCTTTAAGGCTAATATACATATATGTGTATGTGTATATACATATATATATATAAAATTAAGAGAAGTAGACTGGACAGTAAGGGGAATTTTGGACTTCAGACATGTCTCTGGATTCCTTTTTTGTTAATTTATGCTTGTGATGTGGTTTAACCCCAGCTAACAACTAGGACCATGCAGCTGCTTGCTCACTGCCCCAAGCTGGGATGGGGAAGAGAATCTGAAGAGTAAAAGTGAGAAAAAACTCGTGGGTTGAGATAAAGACAGTTTAATAAGTAAAGCAAAAGCTACTCATGCAAGCAAAGAAAAACAAGGAATTAATTCCCTTCTTCCCATCGGCAGGCAGGTGTTCAGCCATCTCCAGGAAAGCAGGGCTCCATCACGTGTAATGGTTACTTAGGAAGACAAACACTCTAACTCCAAATGTCTCCCCCTTCCTTCTTCTTCCCCCAGCTTTATATGCTGACCTGGAATGGAATGGAATGGCATGGAATATCTCTTTGGTCAGTTGGGGTCAGCTGTCCTGGCTGTGTCTCCTCCCAACTTCTTGTGCCCCTCCAGGCTACTCGCTGGCAGGGCGGTGTGGGGAGCAGAAAAGACCTTGAGTACTTAACAACAACCAAAACCACCAGTGTGCTACCAAGACTATTCCCATCCCAAATCCAAAACACAACACTATACCAGCTGCTAACAAGAAACTCAGCTCTATCTCAGCTGAAACCATGACAGCTTGCAAAACTGAAGACTCTGTGGGCCACTGCTAGAAATATCAAGATCCATCAGCTGATTTTGAGAGACTCGCTGACATCACCAACAAGACAGTCACGTTTATCCCTTAAGTGATCAGTTATTATTGTGTCAAGTGGGAAAGAGATGTGGCTTTTTCCAAAGACTGGTTGATGCATTTTTGAGAATGATTTGAGTTTCAGACATGTTGTCACAATGATTCTGTTTTCAGTGAAAACTTACACACAGGTAATTGCATGGCAATAAGCACACAGAAATGATGTACAGTGAGGCAACACAAATTGCTTCCTCTTCCAAGCCAGGCGAGGTGCTGGAAAAGGGGTAAGATCTGGTTTAGCTTTATTTGCTCTTTACTTCCACACTGCACACTACATCCTGCAGTTAATTCTTGTCATGTGTTGGAGAAGTCCCATCCATTTGTCCTAAGGACATCTGCCAAGTTCTAGTGCCTATGAATCTACAGAGCTGTGGGAAAACTAACTGACTACCTCTAAAGAGGATTTGTTGAAAACAACTACATGTGGAGTCATAGCATATAAGATTTTGAGAGTCCCTGTTCCACCAAATATTAGAGTTGGAGAACATTTTAAAGTGATTGTGAAGCTCTAGCGGTGAATTAATCAGTGTATGACTCCTTCCCCCACAGAGAGTAGTACTTGAGTGGGAAATTATTTAAAACAGGCAGAATAGAGTAGATGTTATCAGTCTGACTGTCATTCTGTTCAATTTGGGGAATCGTACTGGTCCCTAAGGAAAGACAAATCACATTCCTTGACTCACACTGTGTTGGTAAGGGATGGTATGTTCAAATTACTGGGGACACGTGTTGTATTGGGTAGATAGCAGGGAGAAGGAAGAGCTCCATTAATTAGCATGCCACTTTCTGAAGTAGGTATTGGTACAAGCTGGGCTGAAAATTTCTGAAGTAGGAAACAAAGAGCAAAGAACTGGGAGAGATAACTTTCTCACCCCCTCTGTGGGTAGCTACAAGTTACCTTTCTACTGGCTTATCAATTCTTGCACCTTTTATGTGTGACCTTTCTAATAAGAAAGGCCAAGATCAGTTCCTTTGGGTTGAACTACTTGGCTTAATATATGACAAAGTGTAAAATCAAAACACAGAAGGAAAGGCTGAACTAAAAGTCTCCTACTATTGCTATAAAACAGAGTGAAGTTGTGTATCTCTTCTCATGTCTGACCTTTAGTTTTTGATGTTCTTTAGATTTATGGTGGAGTGCTGACTGAAAATGATAAATGGATAAAGACACTGGAAAATGGAAATGTGGCTTGTCAACCTGCATAATATGAGCAGCCACTCAGTCAGCAGAAGAAATTCCAGGTTTACATGTACTTTCTGATGCTGCTTCTACCCCTACACCTTTTCTTTCATGCCTCTTTCTGATTTCATCTTGAGATACTTGCTTTGTATTTATGTGTCTCTCTGTTGAAGGAGAAAATCTGACTGTCTGATAGGAAGGTCTGTTGAGTTTGCTTTTGACTCAACGTAGAAACATGTTGTTTAACCTTTCACCAAAGAGAGTGGCACCTTTCTTTTATTCCAGCTTTCTTAACAGACCTGCAAAGAGTGTTTAAAATATCCTTTTCATATTAGAAGGGTTTTCTAAAGTACATAAAGGGCCTCTGTTTTGTCCTGGCTAAAAATGTGGCATTATACTGTAGGAAATTCACCCAGATACTTCATATGTTTGAAACCTAGCAGTCATCTTGCTCTCATCACTAAAGGCAAGCAAATACAAACACACTTAAGCAGTGTATTTTCTTCCTGATAGTATATGGGATAGATCAGAGAGAAGTTGCTAAACTATTCTGTTTTGATTTTGGATTGTAACTTATCCTCTGTTTCTTTAGTATGTAATCTAATAATTATAGACAGAGAGATATGTAACTGTGATATTTTTCTTGGACAGCCATGTATTGGGTGGAATTAATCTGATCAGAGCTTCAGTTCTACAGGACAGGAATCTACATTTAAGTCTGAGGTATAGATTGCCTTTACTGTCAAGGGAGAAGAGTGGACACTAAATTTCTATACTTTGAGTGTAACTGAGCACAATAGATGTCTAGCACCATTGGAGATACTCTAAGCAAACCTTCCTGGCCTCCAGGTGCCAGTTCAGCAGGACATGTGTCCCACAGGTCCTGCAACAGATGCACCAGCCTCATGAGGGTGTCTTGGCTATCCTGGGACATTTAAAGTGGTAGCTGGCCCATACGTTTAGGTTTTTATCTCATTTGACTGTAAGGAGAACTTGCAGTGAATAAGTAGAAACAGACATCTTCAGTGAGGACAGTCTTTAGTATGATCACCCTTTAGTTCCATAAGAAGTCCAGACACATGGAGTTTCTTGTCATTTCAGTGACTGTTTAAAACATTGATCCTTTCTTCTGATTATCTCTATTTGCTAGACCTGGTAACATCTACTGGTCTTGATAATGAAATGAAAATCTGATTGTTCTTGTTGAGATGGAGCCTGTTATATAAAGTGTGCTGGGGAAGATATGAGCTGTATTGGCTTGTGGACAACCAGTAAAGTGGAAGTTTGTCAAAGTGATGTGGAAAGGTACCTGGGAGAGCTGGAGAAGCCAACCTTATTCCTGTCAAAAAATGGTAGAGACCCAACTGCCAGAGGAGAGTGACTCAAGCCAAGTGCCTGCGTAAACTTAAGACTGAACATGGGTACAGCAATGGTACAGGCACAGAAGTGATACAGGAGATCCTTGGTTTGATTTCCCCAAGGGGCTCAGTTTATCAAGATATTTCAGACCATGTTGTGATTGATCATGTCTATCAACACCATCAGAATCGCATCCTATGTAAAATTTAGCAGCAGACAGTATTTCTTTCTGGATCAAGGAATGGCTTTCACTTACGCAATTGCTTTCTGCATAGATCTTTTGCTCATGGAGGAGGCAGAAGGGATCTCCTTGAGAAGGATCCAATCTGCCTTTTCCCTTTTGCAGGAGGCTGCTCAAACTACCAGACTATAAGCTCAGTTGCAAAAATTACTTTCCATCGCTGCCTGCAGATGTGTACCTCTCTATAGGAAAGCACTGCAACTTAACTGGATCAAAACCTTGGAGCATGAAAGTAAGGTTGGCTTTGGTGTTAATTAGTCAGACCATTAACATAGAAAAGAGTCTTGAGTTATGTTTTTTTGCACTAAGTTGTGTTTGTGCAATTTACCTAGTAACTGTGTAAATGTATGATAATGTAATAAAAATTAAAAACTCCCTGATGCAAAGATCAGCACTCACATCCCTCCAGTCCTAGGTTAACTCCCATGAAGGTTTGGAGTCATGGAAATAAAATTTGGAAATGAAATTCAAACATACATCATGCAAGAACAGAGTGCCCTGATATGACAAGGATGGCCGTGGCTTTGAGTGAGGCCTGGGCTCAAGTCTCCTTTCTGTTCGAGCTGGAGCACAGTTGCAGTGAAGGTCAACCACATCCTTAGGACATGTTTTAAGTGTCAGAACCGGGGGTGGATTTTTCTGTCCTGGTGAAGCTGTTCCAATTTACGTCAGTACTTAAATGCTTCTGGGGCCAGAGAACAAATAAGAATATCCATATCTCTAAACTTCGTAGATACGGCATTCAGACTGGGGGAAAGGGAATAGTAACTTGTATTCACCCTGTATTCCAAGGGATCTGTCTATATACAACACAGAACATCCCATAACATCTGTGGTTGAACATCTCATAACGTCTGTCTTCAGAAAGCTGATTCTCAGTGCAGCTGTTTCTCACAATTCATGAAGGAAAAAGTCTGATGCTAATCTTAGCCAACAAAAAAGAGTTGGACCAGTTGTGTGGAATTCAGATAATTATACGCCAAATTTCCTGTGTATACTAGATTCCCAGAGTCCTGAAATGTGAGGGTGTTTGTGAAAGTAAAGGGATTGTATAAGGATTCTTTTTCTTTTTTGTAAAAAAAATCCAGAAGTATTAAATCTCAACTAGTTACTTACACACTTGTGAAAACCTGAAATGTTTCATTTAAAAAATGTCATTTCCAAAATACTGACATTTCCAAACCATTTTCCTTCTTTTTTGGGAAAAAGAGGGCATGCATAAGGGAGGGAAATGTGAAGAAAATTCCACCCCACCCCCAGTTTGCATATAATTCCATGTTGATGAAACCACAAAACTGCAATTTTGGTAAGTAACCTACTTACATCTCTCCTCCTTCCGTCCCCTCCCCCCCGAAGTTAAAGAATTGCACAAACTTATAGATAATGTTAGAAGATTATAACCAGGAATGCCAAACTAGACCTAAAAATAGTGATATGACTTGCAATTAGTGCTTAACGGGTTCCTCTTATTTGCCTCAGGTTTTCTTTTGTGAGTTTCTTTACAAAGAACTTGTCTTTGCTGGGACGGAGTTGACCAATGGCTATTCAGATCCCATAAGAGCAGCCTCAGCACTTAAGCTAATGGAGAATTTTCATTATCTCTCTCTCAAAATACCATGGTGATGAGCACTGGGGAAATGACTATTAATCATTTGTCAGCAGCTGCAATAGATTTTTTTTTCCCAGGCATTTAACCATGTGAGGACAAGAACACCGAAGTACAAACTTCACCTGGACAGACTGCTCAATGTTTTGTATTGTTTCTCTCACAAATGTCTTGGGTGATCACTGCTCTGACAGAGGGGGATTTGCATTGGAGACTCACTGGTGGCAGCTGTACCCGTGTGCAAGCTGGATTAGGAGTGAGGAGTGTCAATGCTGGTATGAGGATCGTGCCTGGGGAACGAGGGTGGCAACGACCTCTGCTTTCCAGGGTGTCCTGGTTTCAGCTGAGATAGAGCTAATTTTCTTTCTGGTGGTTGCTGTGTTTTCAGATTTGGTATGAAAGGAATGTCAGTATTGCGTATTGTTTTAGTTGTTGCTAGGTGATGTTTATACTACTCAAGGACTTTTTTCAGCTTCTCATAGAAGCTGAGGAGCATGGACAGAACAATGGAATGGCCAATGGAATATTCCATACCATAGACATCATGCTCGGTATATAAATGGGGGTTGGCCAGGGGGCAGGATCTGTGATCACTGCTTGGGACGAGCTGGGCAACCAATTTATTGGGTGATGAGAGTTACTTCTGTTGTATTACTTTATTTTATATATTCTTTTACTATTAGAATTATTATTCTTATTCCCCTTTTTTCTGTTATTGTTCTATTAAACTGTCTTTATCTCAAACCACAAGTTTTTTTTCCCTTTCCTTTCCCCCCCTTTTCTCCCTCTTCTCCCTGCCCTTCTGGGGAGAAGGAGGAGAACTGCGCGAGCGGCTGCGTGGTCCTAGCTGTCGGCTGGGGCTAAACCACAACACAGGGGAAGGCAGGAGGAGACCAGCTGGATGGCTGGAGGACAATAGGGGTGAATTGTTTGGGAGACTGTTGGCAATACAAATCCTAAGCAGAGGACTAAACTCCAAAAAAAAAGAGGGACAAAAAAAGGCAATTTGAATACCAGAGGAACCCAGTGATAAAGGCTAATGTTAATGTGGTAATTCTTAGTCAATGTCAAAGAAGTATGAGGCAGGGGGGAAAAGCAAGGACCTGAGAAAAATGACCAATTGTATCCTACAACAGTTATTGTCACGACTTGCAGTTTGGAGGGCTGGCACCACTACAGCCTCACCCAAATCCTTGGCTGGACTCCACCTCCCATGCACCAACACAGTCTCCTCCCTTGCTCATGAGAATAGTCAAGTTCCTTGTGATTCGTGACCTCCCTGGTCTACCCACATTTACTACACCTGCAAGTATCCCTGAGCTGGTGACGTTTTTCAGGATATTTTCCACCATGGAGCCATCAGAAACATTCATAAATGACATATTTCTTGTGTGACCTCATTTTCATCAAACCTTCGTAGAGAAGACTGAGGTAGAGATGCCCTGAGTACAGTCACATGCTCTATGCAGACCACATAATTGGTAGGAACAGGGGTTTCTGCCGTGGTAGTTCACTGAGTTCATAAGGAGAAGGAAGGATACCCAAACTATTCTCTTAACGTATTTTTGGCCACTTGGAGCATCAAGCCAAGACATTTCTTGAAAATGACCTTTTTGTGCATAAGTCATCATTTCCTACAGGCAGAGTAGCAACTTTGTTTAGTAGCACCCCTTACTGTTATTTCACAGGGATGCCTTTCTGTTCACGTTTCCTTGAGGGCCTGCGGAGTTAAAAGCATCTGAGTGGGATATTTCTGAGTGGGTTGCAACGCCTCTCATGGTTCCTGAGCAGCAGCATTGTGACACAGTCAGAAAAAATACTGATCTAAGGAAAGCTAAGAGGTCAACTTTTCCAGACTCCTGCCCCAATGCATGTCTAGCTGTGCCTGAACCCTGCCTGGCTGCTGGACTTCCAACCTGCCTTTAAAAATCTTCCCTGATGGAGATCCCAGAGTCTCCCTAGACAGCCTATTCCAGTGCTTAACTAGGGTGAGGCATTTCTTACCTTGCTTCAGCAATGGGGTCTACCCCCTCTCCCATCTGCCCCAGGTATGGTGGAGCAGCCCTTGGTGCTGGGACCCAGGGCTGAGTCTCCAGCCATAGCTCCCTGACCAGCCGTGGCTTTGTGGTATGGGAGTGTAAGGCTTTTAAAATGACAGTTAAAAGAGTCCTAATCTTCCTCTGTGAACAAACGAGTAGTCCAAGTGAGTTGCTTAGCTGCTGTGAGCTCTGTCACGTCATTCCAGCATGGATGACTAAGTAAGAAGTAAGGCAGAAAATTATACATGAGAACATATTTGTACCCTAATGTAGACATGAGGTCACTGTGATTTCCAGCCCGTGAGTAGCCACTCACGTTGGGTCAAGGCACACTAGCACTTTTAGTAACTGTGGTGTTTCGTCTTTTCTGCGTTTGCATGGGAATGACCTGCAGTTTTAATGACAGACTCTCTCTCCCCCATGGTCTGAGCTTACCTTGTTACAAACCTGACTAATGCAAGGCTTGTTGGTGACTGCAAGGCGTTACCTTTTTCCTTTTCTCGGCTGCTTGTTGTCTTTAAATTTGATCCTTACAGCAAACCATTCACTTATCCTAAATTACCAGTACATTCGTTTATATGCAGACATCATAAATCACTTTTTACAGTATTTTATTAGTCAAAATATGATTAATTAGGTTTGAGTTCCTTTATTTCCGAGTAGTTTAAATACTTATGAACTAGAATTTAAATAATTACAGCCCTCTCAGAATATTTTTAAGAAAGATCTATCAAGTATAAAGTTGAATTTTCAATGCCTCATTAAGCATGCTGCAAAGAAGAAAAAGAAAGATATTAAAATATTTTGTACTGGAGGTTTAGAGTTGAAAAGAGAGACCTAGAATTCTGATTACTAATTAAGTTCACATTTAACACAAATAAAACAGGCAGCGTTGTAAGAAAGTTTGACAAAAAAAAAGCCTACAGAGATCCATACTTTTTGTGCTATAATTATATTGGTATTTTTATATTATTATAGTTATTATCTTGCCAATACCCATGACAAAAAACCACTATTAAATCCTCCAAAGTTGATAGTGGTTGCATATGTATGTCTGTGTGTGTGTAAAAATGTGAAGAATTGTAAAAATATTGAACCATGTTCTGATTTCACATAGTCCCGAACCCTTCAACCACTTAACTGTAGCTACTGCAGCACAAATTTCACGTTGTCTCCGTAAGCAATTCAACAGAGGTCAACTTGAGAAGAACCTCACTCAAGTCATGCATGGCTACTTACCCTTCAGCTCGCAGGACGTCCACTGAAGTCATCTGCCAAGAGCAGGCAGGCAAATTACTGGTTGCAAACCCAAAGCCTGATGTAGGTATTGAATACTGTAGTACTGTAAGGATGTTGGCTTGGCTTACAGCCCTCCACCCACCAACTGTGAGCAATGTGTCTCTCCTGAGAGATTCTTCAGCGTTGCTCTTGGCTGCAGGAAACGAACAAGAGAGAATGAGGCCGGCAGAGCAAAGTCTGATATTGCTCAGCATTCCTTGCTTGCAAAATGTGTGCAACCATGGGCAGGTGAAGCCTGGGGACTGCAGAAACAACCTAGTCATAAGGTAGCTGGTTCTGACAGGGTTGTTCCAAGGTTACTTTGATTCAGCTGAGGTGAGAACTGAGCCCAGCGTATCTTATGTGTTGTTATTCAACAGCCTCCATCATGCTTGTTATTGTTGATTTTTGTTAGTGCAGAAATGTTTAATTTACTGAAGAGAGCAAAATTGATCCTGAGGCAAGGCATGTCACCATTTTTCTGAATGGACTAACCGTAATTCTTAACAAATACACTTGGATTTTCCTAGACAGGCCATTTTTCTATTCACATTTTTCTATTCACATTTAAACAGCAGTATTAAAGTTCTTATTGAGAACATCATCATGCGTTTACAAAGATGCAATGATATGAATTAGGGATGAGGAATACTTTAACTGCATTAGGTGGATAGTGTTGATCAATTATTTGAACTGAAGTTAAAGGCTAACTGGAGTCTGGAGATTGATTTGAAAATGGTCTATGTATTCTGTTTTCAGGCACCTTTATGCATTCAAAGTGTGAATAAACATAGGGCAATCAAGAGGGAAAGCAGCAGCTTGGGGAAGACTACTCTTTATGATATTATAGTATTAGCATTATGCTTTCAGAATGAGGCTCCCATGCAAACCTTGTGGGATTTAATTGAAGAGTTTGTGCATTCAGGTCAGGCCAGGTTTCATTTACAGAAGATTTTTCACAGTAGCAGATTCCATTCTTCCTTTATTCTAGTTTAAGACTTTTTCTTCCTTAGTGCTCAAATGAATGATTTCGGCAGCATGGTCTGTTTCCTAAGGTGCAAGAAGTCTGGGCAGCTTATTGTTCTAAATGTGTTTGCTACGGACTGCTACCTGTCTGCTTGGAAGGAGACACCCAGCCCTCATATCTCTGCTCACTCATCCGTCTATTCCAAACACTCTTCAGGGCATCAACACTAGAGGTGTTGGGCTTTTTGGTCTTGGGAAACCCAGAACAAATTCTCTTTGGGCAAGTAACGTGCTTGGAAACAGCATTCCTGGTTTTGCAGCAGTAGCAAACAGTAAATTGGGGTGTAAGGCATTTTGCAGTCATATGTGGCTAGCAGTTGGTAGATGTCTCCACTTTGGAATCCACAGAGTCTGCCTTCTGCTCTGATTGCATTAATCCTCTCGAATAGCCAGTGCCTGCCTGTCCACGCAGGTGGGTAACCTTCTGTCACACCACCACTATAGTCTGTCCTGTCTCTGCTCCTGTCTCCAAGCACCTCCTGCCCCAAGGCTTGCTTTATAAAATGTTACTGCAGGGTGAACTAGCTGCAGAGCAAGTTCCCCACTGGTACCAGAGCTCATGCCAGCCGCAGCCCTGTGGCACCATTTGATGCTTCTCCACTAGCAGAGGAAGCGTGACCCCCTTGTCATTCATGTTTTGCTGATATGTCAGCACAAAAGTCAGGTAAAGAGCAGATATCCAAGCACTTAAAACACTCGGAGACCAGAGAAAGGTGCCATTCTGGAGACTAGTCCATGGCTGTGGGCTCCATAAAAAAAAATGAGACTGAGAGGGCAATGCTGGCGCTCAGGTGCCTGGTGCCATGCTGACTCTCACAAAACATATTTTCCATCTGAAGGCCTCCTGAAGGGATCTTTGCCAAAGCCATTAGCAGCAGAAGGACACTGGCATTGCTTTGTGTCACCGAGATCATCAGTACTTTTGGTGACAGGGGGGCTTCTGCTCCTCCATGCAGCCCTTAGCAGGCAGAGCCCTCCTTCCTCCCCCTCACCAGCCTCTCCGCCCCGCGGGCAGGGGGGAAGAGCTTGGGGTGATGGCAGGGGTGGGGGAGCGATGGCAGGATTTGGGGCAGGCAGCAGCAGCTTCTCACTGCATAGGGAGTCTGGGGCGGGAAGAGAGGGCAGGCACGGGAGGGACAGAAAATGAGCACAGAGGAGCCTGGGGGGATCCGACTGTGAAAAGGAACTGCACAAGAGGAGGGAAAAGTGAACGGCTGGAAGGGAAAACCATGGTGGAGAGAACATTTCATCGATTTCTGCCCAGGGAAGAAGAATTCCCCCAGCACATAGCGAAACTGGAACAAGTGTAATGAGGAGCAGCTCGGGCATGGTGGCCAGCGGGGCTGACCCAGCCTGTGGTGGGGCGGTGGCCACCTGCCAGCTGGCCCTGATTTGGTCTCATACTCTGTCAAATGGTATTTGAAATGTTTAGAGCAAGCCAGTGAATCATTAAAGGTTACCTGGGGGTTTTTCACACTCGGCTGTATGTACCACATGGGGAAGAGCTGTGCTTTCACCTGGCATACCCTTTCTCAAAAGCATGGCATCAGCCTAATGCGCCATTGTGAGCTGCAGGATGTCTCCCTCAATTTTAATATATTTGCCCTTCTTAGCTCATTGCCAGGATAGTTTGTTGATTGCTGGTGGTGTCTGGTTGGCTTTTTTTTTAGTAATTCTGTGACAAAAAACAGATACAGGTGAAAGCTGCTGTGCAAAAAGCAGCCAAGCACAAAGGGGAAAAAATGGCATCTCTTCCCGATGGCAGGGAGTTTCACTGTGATTCATTGTGCTGCTGCTGGCCTCACAGCTCTCTGCTGGTTTTTTAACTGCTGCAGGCAAAAGCCAGATGAATCTGTTTTAGGTGTTTGTTTCATTGTTGGTATTCTGCGCTCTGTCAGTCGCAAAGGCAGGGGACGCTCACCCACAGACAAACAGATGATGGCAATTTACGGTGTGCCAGATGGGGGTGTGCGATTCAGTGAGTGGAACTGAGTGGAACTGCTAACTAGAAAGGCCATCAAACAATACAGTATCTGCGTTTTCCATACAATTATGGTCTGTCATATCTCTGCCAGCCACAGATATCCACAAGCATGACATCACTTGCATTTTGGAGCACTTCTCACCTGAGAATTTCTTGGAGACCAGCACATGTGTTACCTGCCTGCCTGAAGCATGGGGGAAAACCCAGCAGGATTTTGGCACATGTGAACAATATCTCTTGTTTTCTCCAGGAAATCGCAGCTGACTAGCACAAATTAAATTTCTGGTTTTGTTGCAGGAATTGATGAAGTTAAAAATTATCCTTCACCTTTAGAACACCTACAAACTTTGGAAAAATAATTTTTTTTCTACACCGTAATCCTGCAGTGTAAAAGTCAATCTGTCTTCCTTCTAACATAGATATAATGGGCTTGATTTGCTCTTCACACTGCCTTTGTACAAAAGCAAGCCCACTGTTACAGAGAGATTGCCCCCAGCTGACACTTGTGGAAAGGTGCGACACCTATGCCCAAGGGGTTGGAGTCAATGGGCTGTCATCCTCTGAATCCTGCAAAAGAGAGATCTCTTCGGCATGCCCCAACACTAAAGGTGTGACCTGCCTAGTAGGGACCAGTTCTCAAGTTCTTCCATCATTATGGATGCATGACCATAACCTGTGCCCTCACTGGGTCTTGCTCCAGCTGCTCTCCGGCCCAGGAAGATGACAGGAACATGTGGTGGCTCTGACACAACCATGGAAGCACGTCTGGCCCTAGCACGTGTTTGAGTTGTAGCTGGGGTTTCCACCAAGTAGGAAATACTTTCAGACCACCTGCCATGGCTGTCCATGAAGGTACTTGCACTGTGTCCTATGATGCTGGAATGACAGTCTGACCAAACCCTGACTACCTTTCTACCTTTTTCATGGCAGTAGTCCATTTGCACAATGATCATTGTAATTTATTCATTACATTAATACGGTTTGAAGCTTAGGCTTGTTGTTTTGGTTTTAACTACCCTACAGTACTCAGCTCTATCTGAAGCTCTGAGATTGATCTCAGAACCTTAAATGGAAAGACATGATACACAGGTGCAAAATACTTATTTATTCTAATTTCTTTTTGATATACACTGCGAAATCTCAGATTTTAAACAAGTTACTGGATTGTGGGAGAAGAAAAGAAAACCTGCGGCTCCCTCCATGTCCCTCCAACTCTTGCTTCTTTGTGGCTCTTCAGTTATATCACAAAATCACTCCATTGCTCAGCCCTGATGTTCACAACACACCTGTGATGAGATTGCTTTTGCAAATGTGCTTATCTCTGGCAATGCTTTGTCTTCCCCAACTCAGTTTATATACATGGAGCCTGATCCAGAAGGCCATTCAAATCCATGGGAACCTTTGCTTTGGATAAATTTCTGATCTGAGGTGGCTCAAAATGTAATGACTTTAGAGCAGAAATACTTTGTGTCACGTGCTTATGTCATTCTAAGTGTGATGGTACAATAAAGTATCAAGGCAATAAAGCCCGGGCTGGGAACCTTACCTGGCACAATGACAGGAATAGCAATACATACCGTAAAAGAAAATTATAGAAAAAAACCCCAGGAAAATATATTTCCCCCTTCCAGTTCCCTTGAAGCTCTGTGGAAATAAAAGCATTACCATCAATCAGTGGCTGTGTTTTATTTCTGATTCTATCCTGCCACTAGTTTGGAAAGTAAGACTCTTCTTTCCTCCTGAGGAATAGCACTTCTATTTCCTAGGGATTCTTACTCTCTTTTTCTCCTTCTCCTGCCGCTCATCTCTATTGATTTAATCTTACGCAATTTGCCGTGCAGCCAAATGCTCCCACAGTCAGGTGTTGTCCTCTTGCTCACAAACCCTGCTTTCCCTTGCCTGTAAGTATTCCCTTGTTCCCACTGACGTGAAGGCTGCTGCAGAACCAAGTCTTGCTTCTTTAGCTGTTTTTCTCTTTTTCTGCGGCTCCATGAGGGCTCCTTTTTGTGAGGGGAAATACCTGGCAGGAAGGTTAACGTGAGTCAAGGATAAGGGCTGTTCCCTGACGCAGTATCTCGTCTCAGCTGCTGGCATCTACCTGGGCAGAAGAAAGGGAAAGGAGCACCCTTTTTCCCTTTCTTTGTCTGCTGGTCCTTTGCTTGTATCCTTACCTGGTATTACCTGATATACTTTGTGTCACTAGGATAGAAGAATAAATGGCACTTTCTCAGCTTAGGAGAAAACCTAGCAAGGAGCATCTCCACTGCAGAGAGTTCTGTGGAGCCACCTGGGAGAAAAGGATGGGACACTGAGGAACAACCTGGTTTGCCAGGCTGTGGTGGAGGTCACAGGGCTGGGGGCTATCCCAACCTCAGCTGGCTGTTCCCAGTGTCCCCAGTGCACGCACCGCCGTGGGAGTCTGGCCAAGCACAGCTCCTGGTGACTATCCATCCTCCTGCCCACCTGCCCTGGGTAGCTGTGAGAGGCAGCAGCAGCAACACGATGTGGAGGTCTCAGGCTCCTCAAGAGCTCCTTTTCACTGCGGGAAGGAACCTGTGTGCTGTGTCCTTTCAAAGCACATGAAATCAGCAGAAGGGAGCAGAAAAGCTTCTCCCAGTAGCTAGCTGTGGCACCCTGACCTTTCCAAAACAAGTTGCGTGGACCTCAGGCTGGTGAGGCTGAATAGTGATGGTGATATTTTGCTCCAGAGATGCTGCTTCCCACCATTTATATCTAATGACAAAGCAGCCTCAGGTCAGTTACTGATCTGCTTTAAACTATGGGCAGTATTGTCATTACCAAGTGGTAATATTTGGACAAACCTCTTTTTTTTCCCCAGTAGCTGTTAGAACTAGAAAACAGTGGGGCTGCTGCTGTTTGAGTACCCGACACTTCAGTAAGCACAAACTGTAGCTGAGCGTGGGAGCACCCTGGCCACCTTCCCTTTTGTACTGTTCATCAGCCTCTATATTTGAGTGTCACTGTTAAAATGAAACATGTGCCAATGGCCAAAATATTTTTCAATATTTGGTTTTCTTATGAAATACCATTGTTTTCACTTATATAGAGATTTTAAATAGGATTGTGCCCCAAATCTTATCCTCTCTCAATATCAACCACAATAATTCTGTGCATTTGTAGTGAATTATGGAGGCTTGGGTAGTTATATTTGCATTGATCTATAACATCTTTTCAGGCATTATACTAATTTTTCTAATAATTCTACTGTAGTATCTCACTGCAGTAAATATAACTTTGTATTACCTAATGAACATACTTAATACAATCTATTTCATAAAGGGGACCAAAATTCCAGTCTGTGAGCTGCAATAAGAATCTACAGAGAAGCTCTCACTGTCTTCATGAGGGGTGCATATAAAGATGAAGAGAAGGATCTTGTCTTTGCATAGTGGTTGGGGGGAGGATCATCTCACCTAATTACCGCTATCTATGGTTTGAGCATTTTACAATGAAACAAGTCACCCTAGGTTCCTTTCAGAGTCGACTGAGAGAAGCAGGTATTTTCAAGAAGTGATTCACTTGACCTATTTGTAGCCATCTATTTTAGGATTAAATGATCCCCCCCCCCCCCCCCCCAAGAAGTGCCTATTTCTGTGCATTGACTGTAAAGGGCAGTGTAGGTACTAGCTGAAAGGTAAATGCCAACATTGCAGGTTTTTGCTTTTGGCCAAATGAATCAGTGGATATTTAGATTTTACCTTTACTTATTACTGGCTCAGACCCTCACATTATAGTAACGGGTGGTTTTGGGGCAATATGCTCACACCAAGGGCTGCTCTGGTTTTGCCCTTTAATCTCTGCCTTCAGTATCTTCGTTTTCTCTTTTCTCTTCCCTGTCTTTCTATGTCTCTTCCTTTTCTCTGCAGCAATTTCCAGTCCTTTCTTATTTTATTTCCTGAAATTGTTTTCCATAAAATAACTAATACAAGTCCTTAAAATATTATTAAGACTTTGAAGGTAGTATGCCAGTAGGAGTAATGGGAAGCAGGGGAGATCATAACTCTTGGAACTCCTGTGTTGGTCAGATTTCAAGGTTATCTTCGTAGCCAGGAGGAATGGAAATATGCATTGTAAAATAAAAGTTTGAACTGTTCAGAGCCTGAGTAAGTCCTCTACATTACACTAAATGTGCTGCATTCAGACAAATGTGTTCCAGGGAAGAGCTGCTTGGTGTGTTTGCTTGATAACGTCAATATTCTCAATTGTAGAACATCACATTTTACAGTTCCATTTTTACAGTTGCAGTAGTTCGGGTGAGTTTCTTCATTTGCCCTTTGTTGATCTGACTGATGAGGTTACATCCTGGCCTTGCTGAAATCCCTGGGAGTTGACTATGGATGCAGATTTTAGCTGTGCTCTGCTTGGAGGGGACATATGCTTTTAAAGTCTATGAGTACGAGCCACATCATGCCTTGTGCTGTCCTTTCCCTCTCTGCCGAGGACTCTTGTCTGTGTGCTAAATAAGAGAGGGCAGAGGACACAGAAGAGGGAAGAGGATTTAGTGGGAATGTATTTCATAGGATAAGCAGGGTGTGCCACAGTTGTGCCATTTTACTAATGTAACTTACAATCTCTTTCTCTTCTTGGAAGGAAAGGTGAGGTCTGAAAAGGAGATCTCCTTTTCTGTTGAAATTAGTAATGTTATCACTACAGGATCCCATACAGACATGAAGGCCATGGGTCTCACACTGGTGGGGAGCCCTCCTGGAAGAGGCGCACAATGGAGAGAGTATGAAGTTCACCTGATAGCCACAAAGGTGCAGAAAACTGCTGAGCCGGGACAGGCAGAAATCCTGATGTTTTCCTTACCTCCTCCAGAGCCTAAGTGATACCCCTCTTTCTCTCCTCTGCACCGAGCCTGGCAGTGTGAACCAGCCAGCAGAACATCTGGGGACACTGGGTGGGTGGCTGGGAGGCACTGGGTGCTGGGTGCTGGGGCAGGCAGGGGTGGGTTTGCGCCCCAAGAACCCCATGAAAGCAGGAACAGCCCTACTCCCACTGAGACCTGGCTCCAAACTGGTGCTCCCTGACATTTTGGGAGTGGGATCTCCTCTCTCCACCAACTCTACTCACTTCTCCAGGATTGAAGATGAATATTGCTACCTCTGACTTCTTTCTTGCAAGCACAGTGGCTTTTTGCTCTTCTCTTTTCCACCAAGGTTACGCGAAAGCGCCATAGCATTAAGATGTTTATCACCTCACCTTTTAAAATCCTGTTGCTTTCATGTTTATGGTTTGGCTGTTCCCAGTAGAGCCTGATTTTCCTTCTGTTAGTCATCTTCGTTTTCCTACCCAGAAAAATAGCACTCAAACCTCATAAATTCCAGTCTCCTAAAATAATAAAATTCTATTATTGGTGTTGTCTTCAATGTAGGGTCTTACGCATGCATTATACAGATTGCTCTCTCATCAACAGTAAAAGAACCCAAAAAATTTCAGAAGACGAAATGAAAAACACAAATCTTGTGGCTCTTTCTAAGTCAAATTTCCTTTTTAAGTCAAAGAAAATTAAAGAAGAGTGTAAGAGTTGTAATGGTGATCCAAGTTTACTGTGACCCAGTTCTTTCCCAGAATTTGCTAGCAAAGTTAAGTTTTATGCTGTTAAATTTCTTGATATGGAATCATAAACAGCTACTCAGCTTCTGGTCAGGCCCATAAAAGATGATGGGTTGTTCTCAGGAAGTAGAGATTTCTTTGGAGTGACTTCTCGTTTCATGTAAAATCAGAATCTGGCATATTCCAATAAAATCCAAAGAAGACATGAGAAGTTAACCCGAGACTGACAAGTTTTAATTGGCAGAACTTTCTGCTTTGATAAGTCATATATTTATATTTGAATCCTTCACCTACCCATTTCTAATTTGCCCCTTGTAACATCAAATCTGTCTCTCTGCCTGTCTCTAACACCCATATTTCTGCTCTACCAAAGCTGAAATTTCACTCAGTACAGAGACCCCTCACCAGACCTTTCACACTATTTAAAACCCAATTACCCAGAAAATTCTTCTCTTCCCACATATGTCTCAAGTGTTCAGTGTATGATGAAATTACTTTGCTTGATAATAACAGGTACACTTGCCTTACTAATAGAAGAATAAGAGCTTTTGCTTCTGGTTTATATATCTGTACACACATCAGTCTGCTTGAATTGAAATTTTACTCTTTTCAATATTTAATGAGCTATATGTTGACTCTTTTTTTTTTTTTAATAAAAATAAATAAGGGGGGCCAGAACAGGACAGGAAAGGCTGGGAAAAAAGAAGAGAGAGAAGAGAGGAAGGAATTTTGAAACTTGAAATATTTAAGAATTACTGGCAGCAGCGGACAGGTAGGAAAATACCCCAGACAGTAGCATAATGCTTTTGTTACTTATTTCATGAATTTCCTTAAATGTTGTTTATTTAGGCACTTATTTGGCAATAAGATCAGTGTTTCTTATTCATGTCCCTGTAATTTGCCTTAGTGTAATTTCACATTTTTCTCTTTCATTTTCAAGTCTTGCATACATTAAGCCATTTTAATGCTTTTGTGGTAAGTAAAAACTAATTTCTGTGGTATGATGAACTGGATAGGTTAACACTGCAATGCCATGAGCTTTTTCCTACTCTTCACCTGCAATGAGTTCAAAGTGCTTCTCAAAATCTGGGGAAGCATCCAGCAGTTGAGGTAGTATGGATGTTTCCAATGTTAACCTGATTCTTTCTGCTGCAATGCATTTGCATTGCATTGTATTTGTATCCAACCAACAAAGAAATTGCTTTTTAACATTTTTGACACTCTGTTCATGTTGAGTCATGTAAAGCATTAAACTATTGCCAGTGGATGGAAAATATGGCACTTTCTGAAGACAAACCATGCACATGAAAAAAACCCAGCGTGGTCAATTTGAGATGATATAGCAGGCATACATTGCACTTCGTGGTAAAAACAGGACGTTATTTTACAGGAGCTTTGTATTGTGCACAGGTTAGTACTAAAAATAGTTCAAACCAACTATATTAGCACTTTCACCTTTTTGGAAACAAATTCTCATTGCTTTACAGAAGGTATTTTTAACTTCAGCAGTTTAACTTTAGCTGAATGCCATTATTGAAGAGTGAAGTGAAAAACTGGTATTACAGAAAACTTTACTAGTGGGTAATCTGAACTGCAATGTTCACTCTTTTTGCAAACCAGGCACTTGGCTGCACCACTGCAGTGAGAGCTTAGATCTACCTTGTCTGTTTAAGAGAAATATTCCATAAATTTGGTTTACCTATCGGCTTTAATTGCGGAATGTTAAATACCATTCTCTTAAGACTCAGTTACATTGTTTCAGGCTCTTAATGGTATTTTATGTAACAATACTTTGCTCATCAGTTTTATTTAAAGAGACCAGTTTTTTACAACATTATTCCTTTAGCAGCAAATGTTTTTGGCATCTAGAATTTGTTTTGCATTGTTACAAGCAGTTAAATTCCTATTATAGCAGTATGTACGTTGCCTGTGGATTTTTTTTTTCTTGTAAAAGATTTTGAGACTGCTTCTCTCAGGGCCTGATTCAGAGAAGTCCTGAGGATTTCCTGCAAGGTGCTGAGCACCCCAGCTGGTATAAGTAGGGATGAAAACTACTGGATTTGGCCCACAGTGCTTTTAAATCCACTGTGAAATCGTGGTTGTTTGTTTAAGCTTATTCACATTACAGACATTTGCTCTGTAACTACTTGCAAATCGCCTTGAGAAGTTTGGAATTAAACATGCTACAAAAGTAAAATATTGATGTTATGGCAAACACATTGCAACCCCCCCCAGATGTGTGATTCCCTCACAGTAACCTACCTTTGTTAGACATTTTTGCGTAATACATGTTGACATGGAAGAGGGCTTGAGAATCAATTGGGAGTTTGTCATGGAGAAAAGGACTGGGTTTTTTCCCCCTGTATTTTCCTGTTTCTGTTTGTTTGTCTCCTCCCCCCCGCCCCCAACAGAACATTTTAGATGGGGTCCAACTCAAACTCTGAAGCTGAAATTACATACACATATACTTGTTTCCAGTTGTGTTACTGTTATAAAAGATATTTATTTGAACACTCTCAGCGCGCAGCTTTCCCATTAGCATTCACACTACTCTCTGCATAAAAATATTCCTCCGGGAACCTATGATATGTTTTGCAAAGAACACAAGAAACCTTGGAATACGTAATTGTGGTATCCTGATGCTAAGTAACATCAGCAAGAGTGACAGTGCTCTGAATAGCACAAGTGCTCATATTTGAAAGTTGCATTCCTTCATCAAAACAAAGTGACAGGAACTAAATGACAGGAAAATAATTTACCTTGGTATTTACCTGTAGCCTTGTTCTAAGGAGCCAAGTGAAAGTGAAGAATGAGGTAAAAAGCGCAAGTAAGTTTTCAAGGACTAAAGACCGAAGAGAAGAATGGAAGAAACAGAAGAATGGATTCTGAACCGATGCTAAAACTTAAGTCACCATATTTTGCAGCTCTTTTAAAAATTTCTTGAGAATACTAGGATTCTTTTTACACAAGTAGCCACAACATCAGCAGGTTAGACAGCTGAACATCTGGAAAGGTTCCTGAACACTACTACGCACTTAAAACTGCTATGCACTACTAGCCAGAGACAGAATGAAGTTGACTTTGAAGATATATCCAGTGAAAGAGGCCACGACAGTCGTATCAGCATTGTAAGGAGCTACATACATTACATCTTCCTGCTTGCAGGAATTGCTTTTCCAACAAGATCATTTGCCATCGCTGGTGAAATAGAGTAGATTTTATTACAATAGATTTTATCTAGAAGCTCAACAGGATCTTTCATTTGGACAATGTTTTGGCTGACTTTGTGTTCAGTGAATAATATCCTGTAGGTACATATTGTAGATAATTTGTATTTGCTCGGGTACTATCTTAATAGTTTCTTATTATCTACATCTGTAAGTATGAGCACACTCTCTCTCTCCCCCTCTCTCTCTCTCCTGTTGCTGAAACTATGTATAAGTAAAACCTCTTTATTCCTTTTTATGCTTCATGGGAGTAAGTCATTGCAGACAATTTGTTCATCAGTTCATCCATTATAGGATGCAAAGAAGCTTCCAAGAGAAAGTGTTCCCACTCATTATAGGATATGAGGTCTCACTTTTAAACAAGTCCAGGTAAAATATTGTGTGATTTTCTATCATTAAGATAAAAAAAGAAAAAGGTAATCTAATCAGACAAGATGCCAGTGTGAGTTAATCTTAGGCCAGTTGGTGAGAGAACATTAATGACAATGATTTACATTTTGGAATTTTTAAATTGGAAGACATCTGGTAGAAGGTGTCAATTTGTGAAGAGATGAACTGTAATAAAAGTGTAACATTTGTGGAAAGGACCAACTTGCTCAGATGACACTAAAGAAGATGCAGTACAACACTGTGTACTCTGTACACCAGCTTGGCCTGCTTTGGTAGAACCTGCTGTCATGCTCCCAGACAGGTCCTGGATGAGCTAGTCAAGAAAACCCTCCTCATACAAGCTCTGCTGTAGGCTGGTTGTCTCCCAGATGCTGTGCAGCACTGCTTGCCTTGGCAAACTACTCCTCCATCAGGTCAGGTTCAAGCCTGGTAAAACCTGGTCAGTACTTTGTCACTACCCTGATTTTCTCAGGACCTACCTGCTAACTCCTTGCCTTTGCTTCTACAGCAGCTTTGATGCTCTCCTGGCCCATCCCCAGCCCAGCGAACACCGCAGTGCTGCCTGGAAAATATCATGTGCTGTGTGAGAGACCACCAAGGGGAAGTCCTACAAGCAAGCCAGAGCACTAGGACATGAGGACACTCACGGCCACCAGGTCTGCCTTCCCTCAGGAGATGAGGCAGTCCTGGCAGTCATTTGAGAAAATGTGGGGGTCCTGGTTTAATTCAGCCTCTGCCTAGGACACAAGAAGCTCTTAATGTCCTTGCCATCTTGGATTCCTGTGGTGTGTGAAGAGTGCAGGGAGCTGCTCCAGAAGCCTAGAAAAATGTCTGTTTGAACTCCAACTGCGTTCCAGAGGACGCTTGAAAGCAAGTTAGCTTTAATCTCATATGTAGCTACCATTATATTTTCTTTGGATTAGCCTGATTGTTGACATGGATATCCTTATAAAAACTGTTTATAACGGGAAGTCTATCTTGGATAAATATGGTTGCAAGAGTGAAAACAAAGTGGCTTCTGTAGAGAGCTGTTCTTCTATAAATAGTGGCTTGACTCAGCTCCAGAGATTGCTCGGGTGAGGTAGCTGTAGACCAGCATCTAGATGCCCATCAGCATCTTCTTGTTTTGATGTTTTAAATAAATTTGGATGGGGTTTATAGGTAACTGAGGCAGAACTCGTGGGGCCTCTGTTACCTCTTAAATACTCAGGACACATAAGAAGTGCTGATCAAGAAAAGGTTCAGTTTACCTCACCTGGTGCTGAATTCAGTAAATCTGGCTCTCTGTGCAAGCCAAATGGAAATAAGTGGTTTTGAGTGCTGTGCTATGTTTTTTCTTTTACAATTTATAAATTTTTAAGTCTGAATGTTTAGCCAGATGTGTGTTCCTTCTAGACAATTAGTTGAAGCTGTATGCTGCCAGAAGTTCTGCCTGAGATTTGCAATCTCACATTGACCTAATCATCTGAGTCAAAGCACTGTTATTTGGGCATTCTTTTTTTTTTTTTTTTCACTCCCTCAGCAGCTTCCTCCACCATTTTTTTTGTGAAATAGCAGTGATGTCAATGTAACATAACTCCTTCCATAGCCTTGACATCTTGTTTTGATCCTTCTTTGGCAAGCCGGTATAGTGAAATCCCTAAAATTACAAATGGATCTGATGCTGGCTGTTCATATTTCAAACCAATTGATTCTGAATAAAATTGTCTTGAAGTTAGATTAGGCAACAAGGAATTTCTGATTCTGCTATTGATCTGCTATGTAGTGTGAGACTCATGATATCAGTCACCGGTCCTTTACTTTTCTCATCTACAACAACAAAACTCTTAAAAGTGTGCCGAGGGGCACAGATCAAAGACATTTTATGAGCATTAAGACCCAAATTCTTCTGCCTTCATTATGTATTATCTCATCCCACAGCAAAAAATAGATTCATTACTCCTTCAGTAATACACCATGCAACATGGTGGACTCAAACATAACCTGATTACTAGAACAGCAACTTTGGTCAGTGCGAATCTGCTGTATCTTGCACATAAACTTTATTTCTGAGTAGTTGAAACATAAAATTGATCTGTTCTTTAAGCCAATCGTAATTCAACAGATCATTAATGACAAATGGCAAAATGCCCCAGCCATCCTTCCAGGCAATACTCCAGATGGAAATCATTGGCTAAAGAACAGGAACGTTTGGCAGAATGTGAAAAAAGAATAAATTCGCTACACATCATTCATTTTGCCTGACTGCAATAAAGTAATTGTAATAGAATGTTGTCACAGGGTAATGGTCTCCTGCTGCTTTAGAAATGCTTTGCAAAACAGATGTTTACTTTCTCTGTGGGAGATGTTGATCCCGGGACAACAATCTTTTCTATTAAAGGAAAATTAAGTACTTATAGGTTCAGCAGTACTATAAAAAGATCATTATAAAAAAGCCATATAATGTAATAGGTGAAATGATATGAAATATGTATATGATGTATGTGATATATGCGACAAATCCCTAAGTGGGATTAAGTGAAGGAGTTTCTTCCGGCAGCTCTGCGACTAACATTTTCTCAACAAATGCAGATAGGACAATGCAATGCACTGTGATGAAGTTGTTTTTGTTATTTTAATTTTCCAAGGCTTTGTGAACTGCTGAAAAACAGCATTTATAAATAAAAATAATAACATCAAAACTCCGGTCTGATGAGAAATGCTTAGTTAATAACAAATAGATAAAAATAATGAATAAATAACATTAAAGTAACATATTGCCATTAATGGAAATGAAAGACCATGCATTTTCTGTCAGGGCTGAACTCAGTATTGTGAGTTTTGCTGACTAGACAAAAATGTGAAAACAGATACATATTTATAAAACATTTGTGCATTTCAAAATCATTTTCTTGGAAGAGCAATTATATGTTAGGCATTGTAAAATAATCTAAAATATCCTTATTTTTCTCTGAACTGTCTGCAATACGTGTGGGACACGTAAATTGCACTCTGTTGTAGTATGATAGAAGAGCTACCTAGGCACTGTTTCGGTGAACCATATGCATTTTACAGGCACTACTGCTATCCGTCCAGTAATGTGCCAACTGCAGATTTGGGCTCATGAGACACGTATAAAAGAAGAACATTTGTTCTCTTATGTGCTGCAACTGTCTATGTCTATGTGCTGTCAAAGGCATTTGACTGTCAGATGAAGCAACCCTCTGTGGTATTTAGCTTTTGCCAAGGTTGCATCTGGATCAGGAGGAATAAAATGAGAATAATTAACCTGGGACTGACTGACTTGTTGGCCTCACCAGACTCACCTCCAGGACCTGCAACATCTTGGATCTTTTGCTGTCCATTTCTATTTAGCTCAAGACATCTTGTGATGGTGTTTGGTACTTTTCCAGCTGGTGCCTCTGGCCAATTCCATGTATTTTGTATCATGAATCCCAAACAGAGTTGCAGTACGCAGATTACCGACATCTTTGTACCCGGACCAGGCAGGTATCAGGCTTGCTTCCACAACTTTTAAAGGTCGTAGCTGAGCAGAATAGCCAGTGAGTCCGGGTTTGCTCAAAGTGTTGCTTCAGCTGGAATGGTAGAAGACTTGAAGTCCTAACTGCATTTTTTACTCTGAGTGGTGAACTTCACTATGTTGATGCTAAAGGAAAACGTCTTTTACATTCTTGAGAAGAGTTGGTTTGGTATACGAGTGCGTTCAGATATAATAATCCTGACCTCAGGAACAGTCACAGAAGCAAAGCATTTCCCTTCCCATTTCAGGGTCACCACATTACAGACGTGAAAGGAATATGGCCATGAGGGGCATGAAGAAAGTAATTTTTAATGCTGTAAGGAGAACTCGAGTGCTGTCAAACACTAATGATAAGTTACATTGGAAAGTGCTACTTTAAACTATAAGAAAAAGAGGAAACTGGAGACTTAAAAAGTGTCAGTTTTGTCATCTTGAAACCGTTTTTCCCTAGTGCTGAATAAAATGCAAATATGCCCACAAGCAAGTTGCTTACCCTACAGCTGAAGTACTGCACATGGAACCAGTTGACACTTCAGTATTTTAGCAGTTTAGACTTATAAATATGTATTTACGTTTTCAATGCTAAACTATGGGGATCTTACCCAGTTGTCACTGTCACTGCATCAGCCAGGAAACTGGTGGAAGTTTGCTTCACTGAGGACTGTACGATATGGTCTATGAGAAGGAAATAAGTTTAATGGAAACTGAAGCACGTGAAGAAAGTTAACATCTTAACACAGAGTACCCTGTGCCAGGGACAGTGTTTAGCACCAAAGGACACTTTCCAGACCCTTTAATTCCTGAATCTCCTCAATGGCAGGAGCTTGGATTGAGGGCAGGCAGAGTAACTGTCTTGTCTCTCTGCAGTGATGAATATTGTTACTCACTAGAGAAGGAAAGACAGAGGACAACAGATCTGGAGGTTCATGTGTGAATCATCTTTCAGGTGAAGTCATGTCTGATTCCTGTCCTAGGGCAGCCGAGCGCATCAACAGGACTGCAAAAAGAAAGTCTCTGCATCCCAACTGTACTATTCAATAAGGCAACAGAAGGTAGTATGGACCACTCCAGCTTTATTATACAACCTTTCAAGCCACAGGCTTCAAGCCCCAGGAATTTAAAAAGTACGGTAAGATAAAAGGAGACTCATTGCTTCTCTTACTCCATATATATATTTCTATAGGGGGAAAAAAAAAAAAAGAAAGTTGAGTGAGCCAAGAGAATCAGGGATGACAACACTGAAAGCAATGCCCTGGCAAGGGCTGTAGTGCCCTACATAAAAGCAGCACGTTCAGCCACAGACCTGTGTCCCTTCTGAAAGCACACGCACGGTTTGCGCTGCCTAGGGCCATGCTCAAAAGTTCCTTCATACCTGTGGAAATCTTCCCAGTCGCTCCAGTGGGTTCTTGTTTAGGCTGCACTCAGACATTTAACAGGATAAGGGTGTAAAACGTATGTCATAATACAGGGGAAAGGTAGAGTAAAAACTATCTTAAAATCGGTGCCTTTTAAAATAAGTTTTGTTTGAACGAAGATGAAGTAATGACAAGCTGTCTTTCTTGATGGTAGGACGAACCACGACAGCTGAGATCATACTTCCTTGGAGCCTTTCTGCCGAGAATGACCACGTGGGGTTATCACCATGAAAGTCTCAAGGTGTCTTTAAACTGACTGCATGGGTAGGGAAAGTTGGGAAGGTGACACCTTGCATTGTCTTCAAGGGTGTCCTCCCGTATCCAAGCTCCTCTGCTTTGTGTCCTCCATCCCCCTCCTTTCTCCTTTTGCCAGGCTGTAGCACGGGGCTGCTACAGGGGAATGAATTCAGTTTCGTCTTTTTTTGGACCTGACCTGCAACGTTGGCGGGAGCAGTGCTCACACAAAGATGAGAAGAACTTTTCCCTCCCCAAACTGATGGCAGCACCCAGCCCTCCCAGCCTCTTAAAATCACTTCTTTCCTAAGCTTCAGCTTCCCGAACGCCGTTCGGAAAAGTTCGTTGGCGTTAAGTGACTGCCAGGGCAATGAGGACCGACTTCCCCCGCCGCTCCCACCGGCCGCGCCGGCCCCGGCCTCCCTCGCCGCAGGGAGCTGTCCAGCACCGCCGCGGGCCGGGCGGCTGCGGCGGCGGCGGCGGGGCCGGGGCGGCCGCACCGGGAGAGCCCCGGGGCGCCCCCAGCTACTGCGCGGGCACCGCCGCTCCCCGCGGAGCCGTGCGGGGATACCGGCCCGTCTCCCCGCTCCCCGTTCGCCTGGCTCCAAAGCGCCGGGAGGAGAGCGGAGCGCCCTGCCCGCCCTCCCAGCAGCCGGCAGCGGCGGGAAGGCGGGCTGCGCGCCGGCTCCGGCCCTCGGCCCGCCCCGCCGGTTCTGTCGGGGGCCGGGCGGGGCGGTGGCAGCATCCCCCCGGCGCGGGGGAGCGGGGCCAGGCGGCGGCTGCGGGCTGCGGCGTGCGGGGCTGAGCGCGACAGGCGGCGAGCGGGGCGGGGGGAGGCGGGAGGAGGAGGAGGAGGAGGAGGGGGAAAGGGCTCCAAACAACACGTGATTCCCGCGGAGCAGCGAGGGAGCCGGGGGAGGGGAGAGCGAGGGCGGGCGGCCGAGGCAGAGGAGGGCAGCCGCCGCCGCCGCCGCCGCTTTAAAGCCTCCCGGCGCGGCGTCGCGCAGCACCCGCGCTCCCCCGGCCAGGCGCGGCGAAGCGCGGAGCTGCGCCGGCTCCGGCGCGGCGCCTCCGCCGCCGCCTCCCGCCCAGGGGCACCCGCGGCCATGCGAGGCGGCCGCCCCCGCGGCCGCGCGGCTCGGCGCTGCCCGCCGCGGCTGCCCGCCGCCCCGCGCTGAGCCCAGCCGCCGCCGCCCCGCGGCACCATGTCCCGGCGCAAGATCTCCTCGGAGTCCTTCAGCTCGCTGGGCTCGGACTGCCCGGAGACCAGCCCCGAGGAGGAGGGCGAGTGTCCCCTGTCCCGCCTCTGCTGGAACGGCAGCCGCAGCCCCCCCGGCCCCGCCGACACCCCCTTCGCCGCCGCCGCCGCCGCCGCTGCCGCCGCGGCCAGCGCCGGGGCGCGCCGCGCTCCGCGCCGCCGGCGGGTCAACCTGGACTCGCTGGGCGAGAGCATCCGCCGCCTGACGGCCCCCGCGGTGAGTGCCCCGCGCCCGCGGAGCGCCGAGCCCGGCCCCGGCCCCTCCGCGCCGCGCCCAGCCGGCGCGGCTGCCGGCGGCTGCTCCGCGGGGTCGGGTCTGTGTCGGGAAGGAGGCGGCGGTGCCCGTCCCCTCCTCCCGGGCGTCCCCGCCGGGCCGCCGGAGCCCCCTGCCCCGCCGCGCCCGCCCCGGCTGCGGGTTGCCAGCCCCGCAAACCGGCGGGAGTAAGGATCTCGGCAGCCCGGTGCTGGAAATCGGGTCGGGAGGCACAAATACGCGCCGCTGCCGGTTTAGCTGGGTTTATCATTTCTGCCGAGTCCTTTTCTGAATTAAAAAAATCATAAAATCATAAAGTGCTTATCGCTGTCTGCTACTAGCAACGGTCTTTTTTGTAAAAAGTTACACCTATATGATGCATGGCATGCACATTCTTCCTTCAGCGTAGAGATGTGAACTTCTTACATTTAAAAGGCTTTTCTGTACTGAACAAGGTAAAAAAAAAAAAGTTTCAACTTGGTGTTCAGAAATATGTCAGCAACAGATTTCCCTGTGCCTCCCAGATGCGCTGACATTCCTGAGAGATCAGTTTCTTTTAAGTGTACTTCGAAATCCATGGCTTATGATTATCTGGATAGCTACACCTGTAGTTGAGAATCAATGAAGCATTGCCTATGCTAAAATAAGCAGTGAATTTGGGCAGAACCCGTAATGTATGCTGGTATCACTTTGTAAGACTGAAATCAGCAGCTCAGGAGTTCTGGTAGTTTCACATAAAATAGAAGGTTCTTCAGCCTTTCTGTTACGATTGTGCTGCGCTCCTATAATACCTCTGTGACCATCACTAAATTTTCCTTGTAAAAGTTTCAGCTGCAACCAAATGCGGGTTTGGTCTCTGAGATATTTTAACATGTTAAGGTATAAAACATTAATTGCAACAAGTAGTCTTAATCTGTAAGACGACTATATCTGCTATTGTGGCATTGTGCATATTGTTATCCAGCTTTGGAAATTACAGGTCTTACGATGAGATTTACGATTCTCATCACCATCAGCTGTCCGTTTGCTTTGCTTTTGATACACACTTTTCTGTTCGGTGTGTCTCGAACTGGCTAGACAGGAGTAGACAAGCTGTTTAGTGGGAGCAGTTAGCCCACATTACAGGCTGATAGTCGTCCAGTTTCAGTTAAGACTTTTCTTTCCCATTGATTTTTTCCCACTCCGCTGGGAATCTGGTCTTGTAACGCTGATATTAATAGATGGTATCTCAGGTGACCTGTCTTGTTTTAGTACAAAAAAAATGAAGCTATTTAATTTGATAATAATACAACGGTATAATTAGAGCATGTGTTACCCAAAATATTTGAAGTATTCTGAAGTAGCTCAGTGCAGTATTTTTAGATAACCTTAGTGTTTGTATTTTCCCAGCTTTGACTGTTACCTCCTGTATTGAGTTGCTATAAAAGACAATTAGTTTTACAGCTTTGATGAATTGTGAACTTGTTTTTTAAATAAGCGCGTTCTTTGAATTAAGAGCCGAGGAAAACTTTGATAGATCTTATAGTCCTCTTTCCTTCCTGCTCTCAGAGAAATTTCATTTAAGAATGCAAAAATTTTATCCAACCTGGTTTTGATGTCCCAAATAACAGCTTCCATAGCTTCCTCGGGAGATAATTATGGTAACTGTTATTGCTGAAAAACTGTGGGGTTTTTAAAATTTTAATATACATATTGCTTAAAATTTCCCTTTTTATCTTGGCATTGGAACTAGTGCTTCACTCCCATCTTACACATTTTGGCATAGATTAGTGTGATTAAGTCTAAAAAGTCCTGTTGTCACAATCATGGTGTACGAAAAGAATCAGGTCCCCTGTCTTTTCATTTTTCACTCCGACAAGTGACTGTTCAGGTGCATTGTTATTTTGGTGCATTCTTTTCTTATTGAGAATGCGCTCTGTGGTACTGAATACATGCCTTCTTGCAACAAGTCAAGTTACCATATGTCTAACACTTTGGATCTGATTATTTTTGCACATCTGCTGATATATATCAGGAATAACTCTAATTAGAAGTTAAAAAAAATAATACTTTGCTTATAAAATTAGTGTCAAATGGGACTCATTCCCATTATTTATAAAATTAAAAGGCAAGTCTGAAGGGTGCATGACATATGTTCTTTCTGAACAAAAAACTTTAATATTGTTACTACAGATGTAGATACAGCTTCATTCCATGACACTATAGATACTCTGTTAAGTGCATAAACATGTATTTATGTACATACGAGTGTGTGTGAATGTATATACTGCATATATTGTCTGCAATGGCTTGACGTTTTCCTTTCCAACACAAATGCAGCAACAATTTGTCCCCATCCCAGAGCTGAACACTTTCAAAGTTGAAGGATGCTACAGGTTACTGATGTTTATACTTAGCCTTAATTTTGTACTTTCCTTCGGCAATGGCTAGGATTGAGGTACTGAGTAAAATTTTTTTGGTGTGTTTTCACTGAGAAAAAAAAGTCTTTCGGTGTGTTTAATACTGCTGTGACGTGCAGAGAGATCTCTGGGGTGATGCTGTTTCAACGTGGCAGTAGCAGGGGCTACCGAGAGCTGCTCTGGGGATGCGGAGAAGCCTCGAACTGAGCAGGAGGGAGCATCCAAGGGGTGAAGGAGCGGAGCAAGTGCTCTGTCCATGGGGCAGAGCGGCAAGAAGGCTGTGCAAGCAGGCTAGGTCTTATAAATGGTAGTGCAAAAATGTGTGTGAAAATATTAGTATCTCCTGTGGAATGTATTCATGAGTTAGTACAACTGTACTAACTGTCAATGGGAAGAGATTCTGTAGAGTAAAAGGCAGTAATGAAGCATTTGGGATATTTTGTACTAAAATATAGTGGAAAGAAGTTACTGCATTTTGTATCACTTGTAATCTTGGTCTCAAGTTTAGCTGTGTGTGACTTTGCACAAATATTGCTTCTTGTGGAACTGTGGGAAAAAATTGAAAAGTGAACCCTCCTGTGTTGCAGCGTTTAATCCAACCCTTCTGCTTGCTCCTGGAGAACAGCTTCTAGCACTTTCCAGCACACATGATTTTCCAACTTTTTTCTTAAATATATTTTTAGATATTTTTTCCTGCAGTTGCTATACTAGAGGATGTAGGGGTCTGATCTTCAATCAGCTCAGGTTATTTTATGTTCCTGTGTGTTCCTAAAGGTTTTCTGGCATGCCTGGATGGCTGAAGGATGGACACTGTTCATCTGGAACTTGCTTACCCCAAACCCTCTATTATTTAACAGCCAGAACTAGAAGGGTGATAGGGCTCACCTCCACCAAAACAGCTGCATGTTTTTGAGAAAAGTACATGGTGATGAGGAAGATGAGCAGACCTCCATATGTACCCTGCCGTTGGCATTCATGAGTAGGGGGTGCTGGGGAAGGTCAGGGAGGCAGGGTGCACGGGGCGGGGAAGCAGAGCAGCAGCGATGCAAGAAGAGAGGCAGCTTTTTGTCACAGCTGCACTCAACAAACTAACTGTGCATATACCGAACATCACTTTGAGCTGCTGCCCTGTTGCCCCTCGAGTAAGCAGGCACACTGACAGCACGAGGGTTGAGGCTCTCCCAGCAGCCAGGCACAGCCGGGTGCCGCAAGACCGAACAGTGGGGGAAAATGTGCCCAGCCAGGGCTGTGCTCACCACCAGAGCATGACGATGATGTTTTGTGGGACCAAATTTAGCTGCTCGGTGCAGTAAAACTTCGACGTTGCACACACTCAGCTCTTGTGACTCCTGTATCTCAGGAGATCATGGCCAACAGTGCTCCATGCTTATTGCCCCATGTCTGGCTCTGCCCTCTCACAGCCTTTCACCCCTGTGATGTTCCCACAAAGTTGAGCCCGTAATTGTGTAGGCAGCTCCTATTCAAGCTAAGATGTTCCTAAATCATGTTCCTGATTGGGCAAAGGTGTTCCTTCTGTCCTCCTTCATCTGAACCACCATGAAAGGGTCTTTGGTTACATACTTTATCAGAGAAATTTGGAGCGAGATCCAGCTGCTGTCAAAACAAACAGGTGCCCTTCTAACTGGGCTGGCTGTAGGTTTTTGGAGATAAAATGCTGGGAACCTAGTAAGGACATTGATTTATAAACTTGTTTTTAAGAAATCAGCTGCAATAATTATATGTACATCATGAGCAAATTTAACAATATATTTTTCTTTTAATGCCACCTTTGTTGTTGTGTTCCATTTTAAGGGATGAATTTTACACCCACAATGGCATAATTTTTGATTAATTGTAACTAGAGATGATGATACTATTTGCTTTTCATTGTCAACATAAATTTTTCTGCCTTTAAGAGCTCTGCTATGTGGGAATGATATCCTGGCACCAGTGGACACAGTTTTATTCTGTAGAAATGCCATTTAGTATCTTACTGAATTCCAGTTCCTTGCAGCAATTTTCACATTTGCTCCAGTTCTGTCTTGACTTGGATCCAATACCAGGCTGAAAATAGAATCAAAATCAGAAAAAAAAATAAATTTGTCACTGATTTGAAAAGTCAGATACTCAGCTCCCATCTAAGGGTCATGGACTACCCTAAAGGAACTGAGAGTGACTGGGCGTGCATTCAGAGGAGTCTGCGTACCCCCAAGCGCTGTACTGATCTTTCTGGAAAGAGAATTACAGCATGACACAGCATTAAACTGACTTACATTTCCATTTGATTTTATTTTCTGAATGGCCTATGTAATGCATCTCTTGCGCTATAAACATTATTAAGTGAAAATCGCTGCTCGTATACTTTTCTGTTCATTCAGAATTATTCCTGCTATTCTTTAAAGGCCTAGTTGAAGACACATGAAAGTAAGAACATTTTTTTCCTATTTAAGTGAGGAAGCTGCTACTGGCTGCTGTCTTTTTGAATACAGCTTTTTTCCTGACAGTGGGAGAAAAGTGAACCTAAAGACTGTTGTGTAGGCTATTACTTATGTCACAGAACTGCTGTAACTTCAAATTGCTTAATTGCAAGTGAATCCTCCAGTGAGTGGAGGTGGGGTTTTGGTGGAGAAGTTGCAATATAGCAGCTCAAATTGAATGTGGCTCCATCATAAACCTCTACCGCTTACTCTCAAGGAATAACTACTGTTTAGGAGCAATAAGAAGTTGTTGCCACTAGCAGGAGGTAACAAATTGATTTTCACATAAGATTTTGAAAAAATTTTGCAAAAGTATTCTGAGCTTCTTATAATTCACGTTAGCCCATCAGATATATCTAAGGTCTACTGTTGTAGGAATAACTTCTGCCTATCTTTCGGAATGAAGTAAGGTCATGATATCCATATCAGCAGTGTGATGAGCTTAATCACTTAGTAGCCCAGGCTGGATGAGCTTTATATGAGTAACACCCTTCTCAAGAATGAGGGTGGGAAGGAAAAAAAGCGTGATAATGGCGAAGAAAGGCATATCCCATGAGAAACTCCTGATTTCTAATTCTAAGAGGCAAACAGGGTTAATTTTTATTAAGTATAATAAAATCAGACTTTTGCCCAGTATCTTTCAACTTAACAGAGAGAAAAGCCATTTAGACACAAGGTCACAGGAGCAGTCTGTAGCTAGTCAATCTGCTATTTCATAGCGTGGAACAGAGCTGTGGTGTCTTAAACAGGAACATTCTGGAAAACGTTATCAATATGAGAATCACGGTGGGTTTTGTTTGTTTGTCTTGTTTGGTAGTTTAACATCTCATGCAAGGGAACTTCAGCCTCAGCAAATAAAATATTAAAAAAATCAGTTTAGCTGCACCCAAGGGCCTGCAGCATTGTATTGACCTTGAAATTTTATTTAGGGTGAGTTTGAATATTTGACATCTAGTGCTTACACCGATCATAGAAATAGTTGCTTCCTTAACGTTTGTATAGTTCCAGGTTGAAACCTTGACTTCTCTACGGTGTTTGGAAAAAACCATTCATACATTGCAGGCGCCTTTGCTGCCTGGAAGCAGCGGGCGTATCCCCGCTGGGGTCAGGCCGACCCCCAGGCAGATCTCGGCTGCTGGCCGACAAACCGGAGTGTGGCAGCACCAGTGTTAGTCCCACAAAACTGATCTCGGTCGTTTTACACTTCTCTGCCTCTCCCCTGGCCAAAGTGCCTAGGTGCAAATAAGAGAGAAAGACGTTGTAAAGTAGAAGGGAACATTATGATCATCAATATATGCCCCTAAGTAGCAGTGTGCAGTCATGGCTCCATCAAAATGAGGGTGAACGTCCTTCATTTGCAACTGCTTGAGCTGAGACAGTTGCCACCTCACGGTGGTCCGATGTACTCCTGGTAAAACTTACAATATTAACACAGAGAAAAGCCCTCTCTTTCCTTCTACCTCTTGTGCTAATGTTAAAGGCTGTTATAAAACGCTTTGAGTAAAAGAAGTCATTCCATCTCATATCCAAATTCTTTCTAGATGTGTCTGCTTGCTAACTCTCACACTAAGTTTCAAAATTAAGACAAAAAAATCTGTGGTTTGTCTATAGATCTCAAAGGGATAAGCATCTTTGCAGCTCTGCATATAAAATGAGGTCCAGTTATACTGAGGGAATTTTTTTTTTCTATCCCAGCAGAAGAAATTCCTTGAGAAGGACTGACATGTAGAGCCTTTCATTTCCTATCTGTCTGCTAGAGTAGCACCAATGATTTTATGTAGTAGATGTGAGTTGCATTAAAAGATGAACAGGTAGCGTTAGTGGTAGATCATCTATTATATTCTCACCTACTGAATACATTCTTTCTGCAGCACAGAACAGAGCTTCTATCCACTCCAGACATGGCTGAAATTCAAAGATGAACAAAGTGATCCCAGCTGGTATTGTAACGGATAGCACCCTCAGATAGTTATCCTTCACTGTCAAGGAGTTAGACTAGATGATCTAATACGCAATTTCCATCCATAATGTCTGTGATTCTTCTAGTGGAAAGGCAGCTGGGGATGCAAGAGTTATAATTTCTAATTATTATCTAGCTCTGCTTTATTTCTTCAGAGTGTTTTCATTGTTACTGCCATGAAATAGTATGGGGTAAAATTCTTAGTCTCAATGTTATTTATTAAATTAAGGCATTTTGTCTGACGTGCACAAGTATTTCTCTGTGAAGAGCACCCGAGTTTGCATGAACTGAGGAGCAGAATGGTCTCGGGTTTAGGTGCCAGGTGGTACTGAGCTCAGGTGCTGTGCTCTTGCCTGGTCCTGTCTGGATCATCGCAAGCTGTTGTAGGGCAGCTTGTTTGCCCCCCGCTGTCATCCATCCCACTCTGGATCCCCAACAGTCCCCTCTGGGGATTCTGCATCTTCCCCTCTTGATATCAAATCTGGTGCTAGTCTCGGAGGTCTGCAAGCAGCTGGTGCTTTTACCTAATGCACAAACCTCTGGACTCAGGAAGCTGGTTTTCATGAAGAAAAACTACATTTTTAGCTTGTACAGTTAAAGAGAAAAAAAATGAAGGCACCCTAAAGGTTCAGAAGCTAGAGAGTAAAAATGTTTTTTTTTTCCAGATTCTATTATCAAAAACACTATCAAACTGCCAAATATGATTTTTTTCATTTTTTAAATTTTCAAATGGTTGCTTATGTTGGGACTCTGCTTCTCCTTCTCTGATTTCTGTCGGTGCCCTTTCATTTCATTCTTCAGCTGTTGGGAAGGGGACAGGGAGGGATGCTGGCTCTGCAGGACCTACAAGGACCTGCTAGCGAGCCTTCCTCCTTTCTGCATGATCAGAAAATTGTAGGATGCCAAAGGAGCCTTCCTTTTCTTTTTCAGTTCTGCTTTTCCCTAGTTGCAGCAATTTCAATGCTTATCTCCCCACTTCTGGCATTTGGAAATGTTGATAAATGTTTGTTTTCAGCTGGAGCCTTGATTCTTTGTTTATGCCCTCTTTAACATCAATATTTTGGTGAGCAGAAGGACAGAGAAAGAACAGTTTTCCACTGCTTTCATGATCATGGGGTAAATATTAAAAAACCCCAGACTGGGTGTGCAAATGACTATTTCACCATTTATTTCCTTCCAGATGGGCCAGGTGCACACCTGCTCATGTGTGCTTAGAGATCTGCAATCACCTATGCACAAAGACCTGACTAAAATTGGTTCTGAAATATGAAAAAAGAAATGTTTTTCATTAATGAGCGATCACCAGCAGTGAAGCCGGCAATTAAAGTCTTATACATCTGCTGAGTTAGTGATTAAACACTACAAATTCGAAGCTTGTAAAACTTCCAACATCAAAGTCCTGATTTGGCTGAGGTGTGTGGTAGCTTGCCTCTCCTGTATGCAGAAGTGCAGATTCCTCTAGGAAGGACTTTGCAGCTCCCCAGGGCACAAGAGTCTGGAGGAGCCCCCTGACCTGACAGACTTCCTCGAAGAAATTCTGATAGAAGCAAAGTGGCTTCTAGCTGAGCCTATTATGCTCTTCAGTGCTTCAACTTTCATGTTTAAAATTTTAAGCACTCAAGTTTTTAAGAGCATGACTGCTGAAGCACTTCTGAGGCTCAGCTAGGAGCCACTTAGCTTTTGCCAGGAAAAATCTTTGAAGCCTTGTTAGGGTTAAGGAGAAACTGTCTGTGTACCTGGCTGCTCTCTTGGCTTGGACCTCCCTGTTCTAGGCAGTCCCTTTCTTCTCTGATTCTGTCTGGTTATCTTAGGATGCAAAAGGAATGGGATAGAGAATTTGAAACTGCATTGATGTAAATTTAGACTGAGTCATCTGGGATACTGTGTGGAGTTCTGTCACCTCAGGGTGGTGTTTGTCTGTCCTTACTTAAACATTTAAAAGATGTCTAAGTCTAAAGCAATCACTCCACATCTTTTGTAGACAGAAGAAAGAAATGGGTATTTCTAAAGACTGAGTCCTCAGGCAGGTATTAGGTGCCAACTGTAAGATGAAATGAATCACTTTGGGTTTCTGCAGTTGGGCAGATGAGCCCTACCGTTTATTTCCGAAGGTGTTGCAATCAAATGAAAGACATTTCAGAGGCAACAGAAAATGGCTAGGGAATAGGCTAAAGTCTCTGTCCTCTGAGAAGAGATTGGAAAGCTTACATTTGATTGCCTTAGGAAAGGCATTTATAACAAGGGATGCAATTAAAGTGGAAGTCCGCTCCCCTATGTTTCCAAAACTGGAGGCAATGAAGTTAAAAGAAGGGAAAATTAAAATCAAGGGGGGGAAAAAAAAAAGTACACAATGTTTAAACTGGAATTCTTTTTCAAAGGAAGTTGTCTGAGTTGAAAAACATGGAATACTTCAAGGTAATTTAGACAAATACCTTCACAAAGATTTTCTCCAGTGCCCTGGGAAGAGGTGGGAGAGGTGACCTCGGGATGAGGCATCGGAGCCAGCTGAGCCTCAACCCTTAGAGGCTTCAAGAAGAGGAGGGTGGTAGGTGTCAGAAGTGCTCTCCTGAGGACACAGAGGCACTCATCTGCCAGCCTGCCTTGCTGCCTCAGGAGGTTTGCTGCTTGCCAAGAGCTCGGACACAGTATTGCAAAGGGGCTGCCAAAGCTTGTTTGTCTCTTGGTTTATGACCCTGGCTGCTTATCCATGTGGGCACCAATGATACAGCCAGGAGAGACCTTGAGTATATCAGGAGTGACTACATGGCTTTGAGTGCAAGGACAAAGGGTGTGGGTGCCCAGTTCATAGAATCATAGAATGGTTTGGGTTGGAAGGGACCTTAAAGATCATCTAGTTCCAACCTCCCTGCCATGGGCAAGGACACTTCCCACTAGACCTGGTTGCTCAAAGCCCCATCCAACCTGGCCTTGAACACATCCAGGGATAGGGCCTCCACAACTTCTCAGGCCAACCTGTTCCAGTGCCTCACCACCCTCATAGTGAAAAATTTCTTCCTGAGATCTAATCTAAATCTCCCCTCTTCCAGTTTGAAGCCATTACCCCTTGTCCTATCACTACATGCCCTTGTAAAAAGTCCCTCTCCAGCTTTCTTAGAGGCCCCCTTCAGATACTGGAAGGCTTCTGAAGGTCTCCCTGGAGCCTTCTCTTCTCCAGGCTGAACAACCCCAACTCTCTCAGCCTGTATTCATAGAAGATGTGCTCTAACCCTCTGATCATCTTTGTGGCCCTCCTCTGGACCTGCTCCAACAGGTCCATGTCCTTCTTATGTTGGGGGCTCCAGAGCTGGATGCAGTATTCCAAGTGGGGTCTCATGAGAGCGGAGTAGAGGGGCAGAATCACCTCCCTCAACCTGCTGGCCATGCTCCTTTTGATGCAGCCCAGGATATGGTTGGTCTTGTGGGCTGCAGGTGCACATTGCTGGCTCATGTTGAGCTTCTCATCCACCAACACCCCCAAGTCCCTCTCCTCAGGGCTGTTCTCAATCCACTCTCTACCCAGCCTGTATTTGTGCATGGGATTGCCCTGACCCAGGTGCAGGACCTTGCACTTGGCCTTGTTGAACTTCATGAGGTTGGCACGGGCCCACCTCTCAAGCCTGTCCAGGTCCTCCTGGATGGCATCCCTTCCCTCCAGCTTGTCAACTGCTCCACACAGTTGGTGTCTCCTCAGTTCTGCTGGTGAGAGGGAAAGGCTCTGGTTGGAGCAAACACATCTAGTAAGACGGTCCCTGGATGTTGCTGACATGGCTTTGGTCTCCATGGGCATGGGGCACTCTCTGGGGAGCAAGGACTGCTGAGCAAGAATGGCATTCATCTGACAAAGTGAGGTGAGGGTGTGTAGGGTGTCTTTGCTAACAGGCTTCGCAACTTTGTGAGGAGGGCTTTAAACTATGCTTGTTAGGGAAGGGGTTTCATTCTCTGAAGAGAAGGGGACGCAGTGAAGAAGTATCAGGGGAACAATGAGATGGAAGAGGCTCTTATGGTCACCTCATGAAAGCAGCATGACTGAGACCCCACCTCAAGTGCCTGTGCCCAAATGCAGGCAGCATGGGGAGCAAACAGGTGGCATTAGAGATCCCCTGATGTCTGATAGACTGAGCTTGCACCTCCTCTGGCATTGCACACATCCTTGTGTGGAATGGCTCTCAGGATGGGAGTGCTGCAGGAGATTGACACAGGCTCTTCAGGAAGGATGGGCTGGGAAGATGAGGAGCAGGAGCTGTGCTCTAAGCAAAGAGGTGGCAGCAGTGTGGGCAGTTGCCTTTGGACAGAGCAAGCTGGCCCAGAGTGTGACGGTCAGGAGTAGAGGACACATGAGCAGGGGTGGTGTGGTGGTATGTCTGCTACACACTGGATGGTCAAGAAGTGAAAGCAGAGGAGACCTTTAGACAGCTGGATGAAACCTCAAAATGGCAGGCCTTCATACTCATAGGGGACTTCGGTCAACCCAAAATCCACTAGAAGGGCAATAGGACTAAGCACAAGCAATGCAGATTTTTTGCAGTGTGCTGAAAACAGTTTCTTACTGCAGGTGATCAATGAGCTGACAAGGAGGGGGGATACTCTGCTGGAGCTATTGCTCGCAAACAGGGAAGAACTGGTTGAAGGTATAGAGGTTGAGGGCAGCCCTGGCTACAGTGATTGTGAGATGCTGGAGTTCAAAACACCAACAGAAGTGGAAAAGACAAATAAGCGGAATCACAACCTCACACTTTAGGAGAGCAGATTTTGGCTTCTTCATCGATTTTTTGGCAGGATCCAATGGGCAACTAGCCTGTAGGGTAAATGGGCACAAGAAGCTGGTTGATCTTCTCTTTGACTCTTTGACTCCCTCCTTAAAGCACAAGAACAGTTAACTGTGATGTGTGGAAAGTTGAGCAGGCATGGAAGAAGGGTAGTATGGATGAACAGGGACTTCAACACAGAGCTCAAGTGCAAAAAAGATGTCTACAGAAGTTGGAAGCAGGGATGGGATGCCCTGGAGGGATATTGAGGCATTACCTCATATGCCTCCCAGTCATGGCAATCAGGGGAGGTACCTGACAACTAGAAAAAGGCAAACATCACATCCAGCACGAAGAAGGACAAGGAGGATCCAGAGAACTACAGACCAATCAGCCTGACCTCAGTACTTGGGAAGATTATGGAGCAAGTCCTTTTGGAAGCTTTTTCTTAGCACAAAAATCTTAGACAACAAGATGGTGATTGGGAACAGCCAGGCCAAATTTTACCCCTTTATTCCCTTTAACACCTTTTACACACTTTTATGCCCTTTACCAAGCATGAATTGTGCCTGACCAACCTTGACATCTGTAATGAGATGACTGGCTTAATGGATGAAGGGGTGTTGTCTATCTTGACTTTAGGAGAGTCTTTAGCATGGTCTCCTATGGTGTCATTAGAGCCAAACTGGTGAGATACACATTCCTTAAGTGGATGATAAGGTAGGTGGAATATCAACTGGGCCTTAGGACTCAAAAGGTGGCTATCAGACTCACAAAGTTGAATTAGCAGCCAGTTACCTCTGCATATCCCTCAGGGGTTGATACTGGGGCCAGCAGAGGACTACCAGGATGATCAAGGGATGGAGCACGTGACATCTGAGGAGAGGCTGGGGGAGCTGTGTCTGCTCAGCTGATAAGAAGAGACAGCTTTAGGAGTATCTCGTTGTCTACACCTACCTGATCAGGGTGTGTAGAGAAGATGGGGCCAGACTCTTCACAGGGGTGCACAGCAGAAGGATGAGAGGCAAGCAAGCTTGAAGATGGGAAGTTTCAAATCAGTATTAAAAAAAAAATAATTGTGTGAACAATTGTGAACAAGGGTGTTCAAACACTGGCACAGGTTGCCCAGAGAGGTTGTGGGATTGCCATCCTTGGATACACTCAAAAATCTTCTGAAGAAAGACCCGAGCAACCAGTTGTAATTCAAATGACAATCTGATTCTATGATTGTGATATTTTACCGTTTATTCTGACACATTAGAGTTAGCCATGGCCTGATGTCTGGATTTCAGAATTAATTCAGGGAAGTCCTGTGGCCTCTGCCATGCAAGAGATCAGTCTAAATACCTTCAGTGGTCCCTTCTACCTTATATTTCATAATTCCAGACGGAGCTTGGATATGACCTGGTATGGCAATTCTTGGATTAATTTACAGTTAACAATAGCAATACTGGCATGTCTTAATTTGAGCTGCCCTTAGAAACATGAACTGATGTGACTATTCATTTTGTAATGCATACCAAATATTAGTAAATCATTATAATAAAAATGAATTATTAAAATTTACTATCTTAGGTAATCATCACTATTTTAAATTTATATTAAATCTTTCAGTTTAAGTGGTCATGAAGCTTTAAGACCTCTCCAGTAAATAAACACCACTGAGTACCTGCATGGCATAGACATACACTGCAGTAGAAGAGGTGTATTGTTACAGGTAGGCTACCTTTTATCTCCCCAAATGGCAGAAGCTATGTTTCCTGGAGAGGCTACTAGAAGAAGGTTTATCTGTTTCGTCTGCATCCAGTCTTGCCATTGGATGAAGAAAAGAGGTGGAAATGTTTTCCTCCCCACTCTGTCTCTTGTAGGCAGTGCATAGTCAGTTTTGGAAGAAGTGGCACACCAAACTGCCCTTGTAGGTAGCTATAATCCAGTGTCATATCTCTTCTCGCCATTTTGTGTAGTCATAGCCATAGTTACAGAATTACATCTATAGCAAAATGACATTCACCAGTGATGAAATACAGCAAACTGAGAAGGTGAGCACAGTGGCTTTTTAATCATGCACAGTGACACGCTGTAATAATACTTGTCAGAAATGAAGAAAGACTTTGTGACTCCTCAGGTCAGTTTTCATACTGGTGTGAGCACGTTACATAGAGCTCTGTTTATGACCAGTGTTTTAATCGTAAATCCTATTTTTTGTCCGTACTTAATTTCTAAGATTTGATAGGAGATGCCAGTGCAAAGGAGTATGAGTTCATGGGGCTGTATAAAATTGTCTGACAACAGCTAGGCAGATGATTTAGCTTTCAGAAGAGAGAGTTAACAGCAGTACAGAAGCTATTTTTTTTTGTTTATTCCATTTAGTACTGCAGAAGAAAGGAGGTCTATTGATGAAATAAGCTCAGGACTTGGAGGTTGCTTGTATGGTCAAATCTTGAGGTATTCAAAAGGACTTTTCCTTCGGTAAAGAGGTGCAACATCTGTGCGTCAGGCATGAGAAAGGTAAAGGCAGTCCGTGGAGGATTTCTCAGGTGTCATAAGCTGCAAAACTTCCTGAGAAGACAAAAAGCTGTTTTCCTTCATCTCCGCTGTGGTACCAGGCATTGCTGCCTTGTGTACGCTTGCTGTAAAAGCACTTTGGGAAAACCAGAAGGGAGCTTTAATTTAACAATCGGACATTTCTACCATTCCCCATTTCATGTCAGAGGAGGTGCTGGTGCAGTACTAATGTTCTGTGTGTAGGGAGTGAGGCTGAGGGAAATGCTCTGTGGAGATGGGAGATGGCAGCTGTCTGGACCTTTTTGCTTAAAGACATTTTGCTTTGCCTGATTGCTAGAGTGGGAAAATACATCTCTTCTATATGTGAAGAATGGATTTTTCTGCCTGCTGAGCACAGAAACCTTCTGAATCTCTGTGAGAACATGCCATGAAATATACTTGTAGTCCATCAGGCCTAAGGACTGCAACACCTGCTGTACCACTGAGAAGGGGATGGTTTTTTGATATGTGGTGGTTTTATTCATTGTGTTTTGCAAGAGAACATGTAACTTTTAATGTCTTTTAGCACAGAAAACTTAGCTCCTATAGAGAAAAGAAGTAATTATCTTACACAGAATTAACAAAAAAACCCCCAACCTCTTTCAAGGTTTACATCTGGTTTGTGCTTATTTTTGTTAAGTGCATACATTTCTACACATTTGAATTCAAAAGGGTAGACGTGTTCTTATAGTTTGGTATTAAAAAAGAAATTTTTACAATTGCACAAACCTAGTGCAGCTTGGTATACACTTTTTCATTCCTGCCATCATCAAAACAGGTACCTCCTTCTGCAAACTCATGCTCGATAGTAGGAAGAAAGCTCAGCTCTTGAACTGCTGAATCTGTACAGCAGTAAGCAAAATCTGAGACTTTCAAAGATGATGGTGGTTTTAGAATGAAATTCTTCCAATTAAGGGGCGTTCAACTATTACTTTCCAAAACAATTAGATGTCTCTTCCAAAAGGTAGGGAAATACCAAATATCTCTAAAATTTGAGTGTCTGCTGTTGCAAGTCTGATCAAAATATCCCTGTGTGCCTCAGATACAGAAGGAAGGCTTATAAATCCCAATTGTGTACTTTTGTCTGACCCGTGGCACCAGGACTGAATGGACAGGTGAAAACCCTCAGATTTGATACAAACCAGTCATTTCGGAAGAATGATGTTTTGCCATAAGTGACTTGGGAAATTCCAAAGAGAATTACATGAATTTCAAATTTGCTTTATTTACCTGAAGATGCCGCATGAATTAATTCAAAATAATAGGAACAGCAGCAGCAGCAGTAGTAGTCATAAGGAAAATAAATATAGATGTATTTTGGTGAACACTGTAGTAGTAGTAATAATGCAGATAAACACATATATGCACATATGTAGTTTGGTGAACACCTATAAAATGAAATAGCATAGAAATGCTTGAAGCATGTCATAATTTTCTTTTGAAGAACTTGAGTTTCCTGGTAATTTGAAAGATGAGTGGAGAGTCATAGCTTGTCAGGAAAGTAAGCCAAAATAAATTGTGTCTTTATAGTATTCTTTAGTACAAAATGCTCTGGGGAGCATACAAAGTTTAAAAATCCAATGCCTTTTTCTGGTGATACTTTCATCACAAAATAATAGCATTTTCTTGCAACTGTTTTAAATTACTTATTTTAAAATAATGAGATAATTGGTGGGTGATAGTTTTTGAGAGCTAATAGTGATGTGGCTCCTTTGTTATGCACAACTAGTCTTGTAAGCAGGATTAATTATGTCACATTGTAAAATTCCTTCCTATTTAAATGGTGAAGTAAAACATAAGGAATCAATAATATTTCATATCCATCGCTATGATGGGCACGTAGCAGAGAGAAGATGAGGAGGAGTAAAACCGGAGAAAAACAGTGTGTTAAACAATAATGTTAATTAAACTGCACTGTACTTCCCTTATCTTACGATTTTTTTAATTATTCTTCCATAGCCTCAGACCATTCGGCAAACTCTTCAAAGGACACTGCAGTACTTTGAGCATCAAGTTATTGGGTAAGTGTTAATGTGAGGTAATGAAAGGTGCATGGTGATATTTTCCTCTATGCTTCTCAAGTCACAGCCTTGTTTGACAAGCTTTTTAATTTTTCTCACAAATTCTTAGAGATGCTGTGGAGTGACTATATATACTACAGACATTAATGATAAACTGCTGTCCAGTCCTGCTTCCATGCAATCCCGTCAGAGCATGACTGCCCCATGAACAGTGATGTTTCCTATATAAGCACAAAAAAGTATCTTTTTCTAAAAGTATAAGATCTACTCCAATTTTCTTTTCACAGAGCCAGTGGGAATGCTGGAAATGTTATTTATGCTGTGACCTGAGGTCCAAATCTGGCACATCCCTGCCCCAGTGCTTGTTACATACATGCACTGTTACATACTTGCAGGTTTTTGGAGAAGCAGGGCTGAAAGCCGCCTCCTAAGAGTTCATTGAGGAAATTAATAGATGACTGAGGGGTAGAAAGAAAGTAATAGCGACTATCATAATGAAAACCTAAGACATTCTCCCATTGATGAAAATAATCTCCTTTCAACCTTTTCCTTACCTGCACAAGTATTTTCCTTACCTGTGCAAGTATTTTATTGTCACAGGTAACTTACTTTTCCTAACAGAGTCAGAATACAATGGCTGCATGTCTACAGCCATTGAAAGGCTGTGCCATATGACAAATGAAGAATTTATTTATTTAGAATTTATGGCGTAGTTTCAAAGCTCAGTGAACTGGAGGGAATTGTCCCTGTTTCTCAATGTTTGGTTGAAATTCACAGGGAGCCCTAGCTTGGTTTCTCAATGTTTGATTGATACCTGCAATATTAGCAGTCTGGCTGGCACCTGAGGGCAGCGAGGGGGCCAGTCTCCGCAGGTAGTTGTGGAGCCCACCACGGGGCAGGCAGGGGGGAGAAGCCTTCCGGCTGCTAATTTTTTCAGTTGCTGAAAAAATGGCTCGAAGTCTCACGTTAGGAGACTTCAGAGGATGAGACAGTGCTTTGAGGAAAAGGTGTGTGATAACAACGCAGCCTTTTATTTAGGGCTGTGTGTGGCTTAGATGTACTTTTTTTAATGGACAGTTTTAAACCAAGACATTCTAAAAACCTGTAATTCCTGTGACTTATGATACACTGGCTCAGTTTTTTGCACACCCATACGAGTTTGTTAAAGTAGCATCTGTCTCTAGAGGATGTCCTGTAATTGTCCTGCCCCGTGATCTGTACTGTTGTTACCCAGTGTGGTGGGTTGACCTTGGCCAGCTGCTAGACCCCCACCCAGCTGCTCCGCTCTCTCGTTTCCCCTCCTCAACAGGATGGGGGGGAAATAAGAAGAATGAAGCTTGTGGGTTGAGATAAAGACACTCCTGAGTCCTCTACCTCCTCTCGCCCCAAGTGGCACAGGGGGCTGAAGGTTGTGGTCAGTCCGTAACAGCTCCTCTCTGCTGCTTCTTCCTCCTCACACTTTTCTCCTGCTCTTTGGGGGCTGTCCATGGGCTCCAGCTTCCATCAGGGCACACCCCCCTGGTCTGGCATGGGGTCCTCCACAGGCTGCAGTGTGGATATCTGCTCCACTGTGGTCCTCCATGGATAACCTGCTTCCCCATGGTCTTCTCCAGGGGCTGCAGGGGAATCTCCACTTCAGCACCTGGAGCACCTCCTCTCCCTCCTTCTTCACTGACCTTGGTGTTCACAGGGCTGTTTCTCTCACTTATTTTCCTCACCCCTCACACCACCATGAGGTATTTTGCCTTTCTTAAATACGTTTTCCCAGATGTGCCACCATCTTGCCTGAGGGGCTCAGCTGTGCCCTGTAGTGTGGCTGTTGGAGCTGGCTGGAACCATCTGGAACCGGCCTCTCCTCACAGTGGCCCCTGCAACACCTGGGCGGTGACACCCCATACAACATAAGTGTTCATCAAATCTCCCGTCCCGGTCAAGATGAGAGGTGAGGAGTGGCCGTGGTGTCATCCAGGGAGTGGGTGACACTGGTGGAAGAGGCCTGGCCTCCTGGCATGGCGGTAGGGCTGGGCCGTGGTTTTGGGCTCGGGTCAGTGTGTCAGGACGTGGCCTCCTGCCAGGCATATGGCCTGGCATCGCTGGAGACCTGGAGAGGTACAGGCCATGCCCCTCACTGCAGAGCACACCAGCAGCCCTTTCCAGTGGGTTTTCTTTGTCTAATAAGAGCCCACTCTTCCCAATGTGCTTTATTCCACAGTTTCCCTGTTGGGGGTAACCTGATGTGTGACTTGGAATCCTTGGGAATCCTTTTCCACAGGTGCTGGCAACCCAGGTGCTGAGATTTTGCAGGCATTAACCAGATGAATAGTCCAATCCTTAAAACTGCTATTCATGATTTATGAAATATAAACAACGTATGAAAGCATAACAAAACTGTTAATAAAATACTCATTAGATAAGCTTTTCTCTGTGCACTGAGCTAAATGAATTGTATATTTTGCCAAGTGCATTATCACTCTGCTGCATTATTTTCTTCGCTTGTATTCCCTCTTCTGTTGTCATTATCACCTGCGTAAAGCTTTGTTTTAAACATAGTTTAAGCTTCTGTTCTGTTTCTGTTGAATTAAGGAAAAACAATCCAGCAAAGCTAAATCAAATAGAATAATTTAGATGGTAGCTGCTTTGTTGCTGGTCAGACCATAGCTTTGTGCCTTTCATCAGTGGTGGCGTTCTTTTTAATTTTTCTTTAACAGGCTATAGCACAAACTTTATTCTTGATAGCCTAGTGAGTTGCAGCTTGACATCCTTCTTTCTGCTGAGATCTTTTCAGAAGATAATCCACAGAGAAAGCTAGGTTTTATACTTGCAGTACTAATGTAATGCGCTGTGGAAGATTTATTCTTCTTATTAGATATTTACCATTGCCTCATAAACATCTTGCTTGGAGTTTACTGTAGAACTTTGTTGTAGCCAACACCCCAGTGGGAAGGACATATAAGACAGATCTGTCTGATACCCTTGTCTTACGCTTCAGCCCTTTGGTACTATTTTATTTTTTACATCTTCATTCTCATTACGGATAATACTCCCGATTCTAGTATAATACTTGAGATACCCAGGCTACTAATGTGTTGTCATCTGTGTGTGATAATGCATGAACGGAAAGGGGGTGATCGAGGGGAGAAGAAGGAAGAGACAAGGGAGGCTAAAGGCATCCTTTATCACCACTTCCGAAAGACATTTGTCGACCTTGCATTTGTATAAGGATATGCTATAACTTTTTTACTTTTTTTTTACTGTAGTTACAGGGATGCAGAGAAGAACTTTCACAATATATCAAACAGATGCTCCTATACAGACTGCTCTGGCAATGAAGAAACTGAAGATGTCTCAGGAATTCTCCAGTGTACGGCCAATGTACTTGGTATGTATTTTTTCAAGGGAATTTGTTTCCTTTAGTTGGAAGGAAAGTTTACTGACCATCCTAATACCAACAATGAACCAAGGAATTTTTGCTCCAAAAAAGGAAATTTAGGATGTAGGCAGCTACATATCAGTGTGCTGTTACTACATCTGTCTCCTTTTCTACATGTATTTGTGCCTTTGAGACAATCCAGACTGATTTTTCAGTGGAGTCAGTGGAAGTGTATTTGTGCAATACCCAGGTTGATGTGAGTGATTAGAGAAGTTTCAAAGACTTTGAGTCCAAATGGACTTGCATCTGTGCAGGCCTTGGATTTGTCTCAAGTGGTTTTATAGGGGTTCTACAGAACAATAGATACTCTCACCATCTCTGGGCCTGGTGGACAGAGAGCCTGAGAAACACAGAGCAGGCTGTTCCTGAGACATGAAACATTCTGGAAACTTAAATTCGTATTGAAGAATGCATGCCGCAATAAACTTTTAGAAATGTTGCATGTCAAGATGATATCATCCATCACTGAAGTGCAATTGTCTTAATCGGTGTCAAAATTAGGTAGCTGGCTATTTGCATCCATTCATATGATTTATCCAGCTTATTCTCCTTCCCAAGTTGTTAGCTTTACTGCTTTTCAGTCAGACCTGTGTTGCTGATAAAAATCTGTCATAAAAAGCAAAAAAAAAGGTGCAGAGCTTAATACTAAGAACGTAATTTTTGACTGAGGTTGTTTTAACTGTTTCATTTCTATGAAACTGATCATCTTCCTTGTTTTCGAGTAAACTTTACAGATATTGAGCTTTAACCACTGGGCAATTGTCTACATTTTACAGGGAACTGTAAGGAGGAAAGGTAGTAGCTGCTTTTAAAGATAATTGTTTCAAAGCAGTAATTCCTGATTTATTTGTGATAGTCATTTGCAGTGTAGCAAAGCTGATGTTACACAGCTCTACTTCCAGGACTGTAACCATTGACAATAACTCTTTAAGTAAGTTCTAAGACACAAAGTGTTCTCATGTACTAATTGTAAGCAATTATGCTATCTACTAACAAGAAAGTAATACCAACGTGATCATGTTGGTCAATGGGTTTATCAGTATTATGCATTTTTGGGCTCAGTCCTGAGGTCAAGTAACCACAGCTCACAGTGGCTGAACTGCTGTAGCTGTTTGTGCGCCCGCTGCTGTGTAGCATCAGCTGTGGAGCGCTGTTATTTGCCATCTGCTGCTTTCATGGAAGTCAGCAAATGGAGAGTTGTTGCAGTCGCTTCTCTGCGGGAAAAGCCCTGGTGGGTGGCCAGCAAGAGGGACATGGGCCAGCGGCGAGTCCTGGCAACAAAGGTGGCCAATGGCAGCCTGGGCTGTATGAACAGGAGCAGAGACAGAGATTGAAGGGACTCATTATCCCCTTCTACTCAGTACTTGTTAGACCACATCTGGATTACTGAATTCAATGTTGGGAGCCCAAAACCATAGCAAAGTTGAGGGAGGAAATTCAGTTGAGGCCACCAAGACGATGGGGGCTGGAGCACCTGCCCTGTGAAGAGAGGCTGGGGAGCTGGGCTTGCTCAGCCTGCAGCAGAGATGGCTTCTCTGGGGCTGCGCTTTTTGTAATATCTAAGCCCTCTTTGCTCTTCCATTGGAGGTCTCCGTAGACTGCTGAAGTTGGAGTGGAAGGCACGAAAGATGGCGTTCTGGTTCATAATAAGTTTCCTTTAAGCTGATAATATAAAGGATAAACCTGCAACATTTTATGGGGTTATGTAGTTAGAGAGACTTTCTTCAACAGGAGGCACAATGCTGAAATCTGACCTTGTATGATAATTAAAGATGTGATTTACCTTCCATGTCACGGGAATATGGTAAAGTGATAATCTGCCCACACTGAGGTCCGGACCATTGTATCCTGTTGACTTAAAATCCTTCGGGAGGTATCTGCATTGTATGTCTATCTTTTCTATCTCAAACTGTTAAACAGACTTGGTACCTTCTGTGGAACACCTAACATGTTCTAGTTGAGAGATGACTGTGTTTCACTGACATTCAAAATGCTTTTTTTTTGGTGTCATGTGCCTTATTCTGCAAGATGCCAGGTGCTGTCAGGGAGGTTCTGAGTGCCTTTAGCTGCTGCTGGGAAGAGACAGTACTTGGCACTTTGCACAGTTGGTCATGGAGAGAATTTAGAACAAATTAAATTGTAAATATGTCCAGTATTAGTTATCATATTTTTTTTGTTTGCATTTTTAAATAATTAAATGCTAACTGAGAGACAAATGCTATGAGTGATAAGGCGGGACTCATGCAAAGTGAAGACTTTTCATGTTATCATGTGCATATTAATATTATAAAAAATATTAGATATTCAGTACTTATTTCACCATGACACAAAGTATGTGTTCTAGAAAATAGTTACAAATACTTTTTCACCTTCAGAGTGCTTTTAAATCAATATGTTAGTTCTGGTCCCTTAGCATGGCTGAGCAATGTGCAGCCTGTTTTTTCAGTGTTATCCTCACAGTGCGTGTGTGTCAGGGGCTGATCGGACTGTTGGGATCACCGTGTAGGGGTAGTGTCTAGAGGTTACTGTCTTGGGGAATTATTAAAGTGGACTTTGCTGAAAATAAGTTTGCAGAGACTTACTCTTGGAAAAGCTCACCTTTTAAAGAATGAATCTGAGTTCATAGCAAAAACAAATTTCAATGTGAGCAAAACACTGAGATAATTAAAGAGCAGTACTTCTTTCCTTCTCCTTATCTGGAACAGGAACATAAGGGAATAAGCAGTAAACCAGCTTCTTCATTTTAATTGTAGCTCCTATCACAACAGGTAAATAATTAATGGAGGCTGCGTAATTAATTCTCACATATGCAGTTATTTTTCTAGTTGAATAAGGCTTAGTGAGAACCACTTCTATGCAAGAAGGATGTAACCACTGGGGTGTGTACCTAGAGCAATTGGCATTGCTGAGACACAAGACAAGAATGAATCTGACTGTGATGGAGGCTAGAGAAACTATTGAACCAAATTTGGCTCTCAGTTTATTTATATGACCGGTAAAAAGGACTTGCTGTCTAGGGCTGGAAGAAAGTGTTTCCTTAAAGATCCTTGGAAGCAACCTCCTGCTGTCTTACCTTAGATAATGCCAAGATGATTCACCTGTCCTGACCCTCCAACTGCCTCTAAAATATTCACTTGTATTCCTTATCCATCAGAAGACGGCAAATACTGAGATCATTAGTAAGCTTGGAAGCTTGTAAGCAGATGCCTCATGCCATGGTCCTGGTGCTTACACTGCTCACAGCAAAGTGCTGACTGCAAGCTGGGATCAGCTCGATGCATGGGATTTATCATGTATGAATACTGGCATTTTCCTCCTGTCAAGTCATCACTAAATTGTGACACCATCTTCCAGCAGTGGAAGGACCTGATTCTCCTCATGTCCTTGCTGTGTTGCTCCTGCTACAAGTCTAGACATCAACAGAGCTCTCCTGCTTTAATCCACTGTAATTAAGGGAGCCACGACTATCATGCACACATGCTGTAAACCACATTTGATACCAGATCAATGGCACAGCTTTCCTTTGTGGTGACAGCTTCTGAGTCTGCAATATTTAATTTAACTTTGTATCCTTTTCAAAGTAGTCCAGAGAGCTTTATGATGGACTCTGCTTTCTTTAATTGGTGCGTGCACACTTTTACACTGTCCTTCATAAGCATATCATCCAAAGGAAAAACAAGTGACAGTATATTGGAAGTTGGGAAAAAGAGAAGAGAAATCCTAGCTTCTGAAGGGAACCTTTGTAAAGTTCCTAGTTGGAAATAAAGTATTTCAAAGAATAAGCACAGGTATGTTTTATCCTGTTGACACAGATAATGCTTTTAGCTGGCTAGCTGAGCAGTGTTCAGAGCAGACTGGTGTTGTTAGTTTGAACTTATTTTAGAAATAATGATAAGAAGAAGATTCCTATGAAGTATATTATGTGGATGACTACCACATTTCTTTATTAGGTGACTATAAATTTATACTGAGGTATGTTAGAGAGAAAGATTGTATCTGAAGAGATTTCTTATTTGACCTCGGACAAGTTTTTATTCTTTCTGTGCCTCAATTTCCCATCTGTATAATGGAGATAACAGGGTTTTTTTTTAATTCTTTAAACCATATGTCAGTGCTGTTCAGATTTTAACCATCTCAAAGCAAAGATGTTTTCATACCCTTTGTACATTCAGCATTTTGAGCAGTGAGAGCCAAATCTTGTTAGGGACTGCTTTTGTCCCTGTAATTTAAAATAATTTGATTTCAAGTAAGATTAGAGTGTCCATTTTGACTTCATTGCAGCTAGTTGGAATAAAGCAGAAGACTTCCAGGTAGTTCCAAATTAAAACTTTGGCAACAGGAAAATAAGGATGAAAACTTTTTTAATTGTTAGTTTGTAATTCCTACAGTAAGGAATTTATTTTGGGACATAAAGCCTTCATGACCTGTCTCTGGCTTATCTTTTGGGCAGATATTGCAAGCAGGTCTGTGGTACTGAGCTTTATGAAGCAATGGAGAAATGCCCAGTTTTCATTTTTTATCCCCACTGTGTACTTCTGATACATCACATGATGTTTCGCATATCCCAAATGCTCAAACTGGATAAAAATTGTAGTCTTCACCTCATGTCCTCCAAACACTCTTTTCAAACACTGCACACAATGTAGCCTTTGTGGACGTGAACTATTTGTCACTCTTATTTCAATCCTTCACAAAAAGAAGAAAGGGAGTTTCATAAAGGGTGTTACCTGTTTTCCTTTAAATGTCACCAGTATTTTCTTTGGAGCTTCTTTGCATCTTGCTGAGGAACTCTGTAATCTTTCATAAATTTGACAGTAAAACTAATGAAAAGTAACTTATATTCATAAATACCTGTAAAAAAATCTGTTCTGCAAAATTTGCAAAGCAGAAGTAGATGTTCATACCCGATCTTTAATGACATGGAAGAAATGTTGTCTTTGAAAGCCTCTTCGTGTATTAGACTACAATGTCTAAATGGTATGTACTGCAGCACCATGCGCTATACCCTGCATAAATAACACTTGCAACACCTTGGGTGCACAGCCTGAAGTTGCAAACGCACTTGTATCAGATAGTTGTTTCAGCAAGGAGACCTGGAGAAATAATTGCACCTATCTGTCTTTCCATTGCTTAAGATATAGAAAAACATTCTCTCCCATTTTTTTATTCAAGCAATTAATGTATACAACAGAATTCTTTTTGATCTGTTATAAAAATTTGACTCCTAAAATCTTACTACCTCATTTTCCTTAAAAAATGCACAGCGTACGTCAATGGCTGCTAAGTCAGCCCTGCATGTGGACTTAAATGTACTGCAATGATTTTTCCTATTAGGCATTCTTAACTTACAGGTTAATAATCATGTTCAGCCTCTTGACTTTGCTTCTAAGAGTGGTGTGAGGACTTTGCTTCTCTGTCATTTCTACGTGAATGTCTTTCTGGGCATCTTCCGTTTGGAGGATGATATGCCATAGTGGTGAGGATTCCTGAATCCCCCGGTGGTAAGTTATGTGGAATCCCAGCCCAGAGCCCTGTCCTGTCAGGGAGATAAGTCATGTTTCTGGATTCAGCCTCCCCAAGACACTGAGGAGGAGGTGGAATCCCTTGTTGGTGTAGAGGTTTAGAGAGCTTTTGCTCTGGGTGACATTTGCTTGTCACCACCGAAGAAGATATGTGCTGTAGGCTGCTTTATATAGAGCAAATCGCTTCATGCCTAAATATATCTTGCAGGGCTGTTCCTTCATTTAGTGCAAAGGGCATAATTCTATGTAAGTCATTTGTTCTCTACACATTTGTCAAAGTTGAAGATCTGCGTTTCCTTTATGAAACTAAGAAAATCTCAGCTCTTACCCATATTCTGTAGTTGAACAGGAATAAATTTGGGATCATTCTGGTAGCTATTAAATAATAACAGCACATCAGCACTGAGAAATACTACATTTGAAGAGGCAGGAAGTAAGCTGAAAAGGAGATTCCAGGACAGATCTTAGCCTACAGTGATATTAGATCAAGTGATGTACTTGGAAAAGATGGACAAAGGTTTGGCACACTGACTGCTTGGCAGGTGTCTGAAAACTGTAAATGTTTATGTATTTGAAGTACATAAATTACTATCACTTTCCTTTACCTTTGAGCTAAGAGCTGCAGATAGTCATTAGGCTGCTACTAATTTAGGATACACAGCCTGATTTATAATTAAAGTTGTTGGTTTACAAATGGCGTAAAAGGAAATGTTATATTGCCCAGAGGACTGGCGATACTAATGGATTTTAATAATACTTCGAACTCTGTCCCGGGGGGGTCTAAGCTATACACACAGGAGTCCTATTATTTAGCAGATGTTACAGTGCACTGGCAATACAAAAGTAGTCTAAACAAAAATCACATAATTCATGTGATTTCAAAACTGAGATGAATACATCTAAATTAGAAAAGGACAAATGTTTATACCAAATGGCCATAGACGTCCCACTCTTCTCAAATCAGAGCTATTTATTGTTAGAAAGCAGATGAGCTACCAGTAGATAGTGAGCAGTTTGAAGTTATGATGTACAATAACATCTTGTAGAAGTCTATTTATAAAGTAGAAGACATTCTGGGCATGATTCATTGACTAAATGTAGGTGTTTGCCATTATGTTAGGTGCTGTGGGGTATCCTGTGTGGCCTCTGTCAAACCTTCAAAAATGTGTAGGTCTCCCTTGAGTCCCATATCCTGGCAGATGTAACTATCTGTTAGTCCTTCTGTAGATGTAGTGATAGGATGAGGGGTAATGGCTTCAAACTGGAAGAGGGTAGATTTAGATTACACACCCTCACCTCACTTTGTCAGATGAATGCCATTCTTGCTCAGCAGTCCTTGCTCCTCAGAGAGTGCCCCATGCCCATGGAGACCAAAGCCATGTCAGCAACATCCAGGGACCGTCTTACTAGATGTATTTGCTCCAACCAGAGCCTTTCCCTCTCACCAGCAGAACTGAGGAGACAACAACTGTGTGGAGCAGTTGACATGCTGGAGGGAAGGGATGCCATCCAGGAGGACCTGGACAGGCTTGAGAGGTGGGCCCGTGCCAACCTCATGAAGTTCAACAAGGCCAAGTGCAAGGTCCTGCACCTGGGTCAGGGCAATCCCATGCACAAATACAGGCTGGGTAGAGAGTGGATTGAGAACAGCCCTGAGGAGAGGGACTTGGGGGTATTGGTGGATGAGAAGCTCAACATGAGCCAGCAATGTGCACCTGCAGCCCAGAAGACCAACCATATCCTGGGCTGCATCAAAAGGAGCATAGCCAGCAGGTTGAGGGAGGTGATTCTGCCCCTCTACTCCACTCTCATGAGACCCCACTTGGAATACTGCGTCCAGCTCTGGAGCCCCCGACATAAGAAGGACATGGACCTGTTGGAGCAGGTCCAGAGGAGGGCCACAAAGATGATCAGAGGGTTAGAGCACATCTTCTATGAATACAGGCTGAGAGAGTTGGGGTTGTTCAGCCTGGAGAAGAGAAGGCTCCAGGGAGACCTTCAGAAGCCTTCCAGTATCTGAAGGGGGCCTCTAAGAAAGCTGGAGAGGGACTTTTTACAAGGGCATGTAGTGATAGGACAAGGGGTAATGGCTTCAAACTGGAAGAGGGGAGATTTAGATTAGATCTCAGGAAGAAATTTTTCACTATGAGGGTGGTGAGGCACAGAACAGGTTGCCCAGGGAAGCTGTGGAGGCCCCATCCCTGGATGTGTTCAAGACTAGGTTGGATGAGGCCTTGAGCAACCAGGTCTAGTGGGAAGTGTCCTTTCCCATGGCAAGGGGGTTGGAACTAGATGATCTTTATGGTCCCTTCCAACATAAACCATTCTATGATTCTATGATTTCTTGTATGCCTTATGAAGACTCAAGTAGCATTAGATTTCTACATTTAATCAGCTGAATTGAGCCCTTTGTGTATGTGAGGAATTATGAGAGATGATTTTGCGTTTCATGGGAAAAGCTTTTAGATTTCATTACAATTTTATTCTTTCCAAGAAGTGAAGTTCTGCTCGCTATGCCAATTCAAAGACATATATGCTTATTTTAATGCAAAAGCAAATAAAAAACTCTGTTCTTACTGCTGTTTGGTCTCTAGAGTTAACATGAAACAAACTGGATCTGCCTTATTTTTAGGAATCACCAACCTAGTGATTGCAGTTTTCATTTAATAAACCCTGTCCAAATCTAAGAAGTGAGATTTCCAAGATATGATGGGCAACACAAAATTATGATGTCTTGCTTCAGACAGCTTGGTTTTGCCTGCAGAATTGACTGCTACTGAAAGCACTATGTGGGGAATATAAAGAACATTGCCTGTTCTTAATAGCTCATCTGAGCTTCTTACGTCAGTAGTTTAGAGCAGAATCTTTTACATGTACGCTGAGCACAGGTGATCAGGTCCTCACCAAGAGGCGGTAATTACAATGATATTTCTAAGCATCATTTGCCAGAGGAGACCCTCACTTTAACAAGGAAAGAAAATGTCTCATTAAAATTGGATAAAGCAGGTATTATAGGTGAATGAGTATGAGGAATTCTTTTTAACAATAATAATAATTTTTATTTTATGAAATCTTGAAAGATATGCAGGCCCTGTATGGCACTGCAAGAGAAGTGTAGTACAAATTTTACAGTTGTGTCAAAACCATATGTAAAAGCACAAAATAATGTTACCGTATTTATATAAAACCCACTAAAATGGTAACATAAAAATACTATCTGGATTCCCAGGATGATATAAATTCACCATCACAATGAAGTAAGATCAAAGTCCTTTATACAGTAATTAGATCCTGTACTAGGCTCACTTACAAGCCAAATGATTCATCTAATGTGTCTTTCCGCATTAGCCTGTACACATCAAAACCTTTTTTTATTGAGAGAATAAACATTGCTTTCCCTACCATCTTGAATTATGCTTTGGAATTCTGAACTGCCACCTGGCTTTCTGTCCAAAAGACTGTTTAAGGAAAAGATCTTACTGATGCCAAAAATCTGCTAATCCAAAAACATTTAAGAGGTATTTGCTATAACTGAAGGTGGCAAATTTTGCTTCCGTCCACAGTCTGAGTTCTGGAGTTGCATATTGAATTTTCCCATCCCCTTAATATTTGATATTTACAGATTCTTAATGGGCATCCCAGAAAAAAAAGGTATTTTTCTATGCTGAAGGAATCAGTTGTTGGTCACTCTGCAACCATTGTCTTCATGATTTACTTTAAGGAAGAACTGGATGGCTTGTAACTGCTTCTGCATGCTCTGCAAGTTAATGGATTACTTCGACGTTTTTATCACAACATTCATCTTCTATTTGTTTCTGAAGAGCCTATGATTTGTGCTTTTCTTTATGGGAACAGATTCCTATCTAATTTCTCCACTTAGTAATGTACAAAATACTTCGATATTCTGTATTAGTTCCTTGACGTTTTGTAGTGAGTTTGCAGTTTACAGGAACTGCTGAAAAGAAAATGAAGAAGGACCTTTTACTAGCATGTTATTACAGGATGAAGTCATCTATTTCTGCTCCAGTTCAGTGAAATACTTAATTTGTACTTTGAGCCTATGCTTAAAGGCTTAGGTAATTTTGAATCTGGCTCACAACTATAGGATCTCTTCTCTAAATGTCTTCGAGACACATTTTCAAAGGATAGTAATATACCTTATATAGTGCTTTCGTCATTGATCCCAAAGTGCTTTGTAATGGAGGCCCACAGCAGTATCTTCATTCTATGGTTGCTTTGCCTCAATTTCCTTCTACAATGTTCATATTTTATTGCTCTTCAGTATGGGCTAGAATAAAAATGACATTGTAAGAAAAAGTAACAAAAAGAAACTACTAAGGAAAAAAAATATTAGAGTTAAAACATGTGATTTGTCGTCTTGAAGAAGTGGATTAAGTGGTAGGAACACACTAGATCACTTTCCAAGAGGAAAGTAAATTGAGACTGATGATTTTTTAGAATTTCATTCAGTATATTAGTAGAAGGTTGGTAAATAAAAGAAGTCAAAATAACAAATGGCTTCACTTGGGCAACAACAGAGAGTGTTGGGATGAATTTTTGCTTATTTTGTATCACTGCTCTTCAGTGAAGTGTCTTGGTGAAACTAAGGAAGACTTTTTCATACTTACTGATTGCAAGCTAGTGCCCAGTAAGAAGCCTTATCTATGGTGGTCGGGGTCATGCATGAGGCAATATGGGAGTGCAGTGGCCTCTGCATTTGGAGGTGCTGGGCATGGATACAGATCTCAAATATTTTTTTTTTTCTGGGCAGCTGAATGAAAATTTTGATTAGAGGTCCATAGTGAAAAAGAAAGAATGGAAATGTCAGCTTTTCAGAAAGGAATAGCAAATTGTCAATTTTGATGAACAGAAGTTGACTCACGTTTTCAGCGCCATCTTCAATTTGAATTATTCCACTGCAAAATCAAAATGAAAACAAAATGAAGATGCAGAGAAAGAATTTAATGTGAGATGAGTTTGAAAAGATTAGACTGTTTATGCAGATGTATAACCTGAAGGTTATAAAGAAGATTATTTTGAAGATTTTATTTGTCTTTTCTTAAAATAAAAGAAAAAACAAATGAAATACTGAATACTTTGCAATTGGAAATCATACCAAGTGTAATTTTTAAAGGTAATAATTAGCCTGTAGAAGTCTCCTAATGTAGTACAGCATGCACTATAGAGACAATGAGTTCTGGGAATTTTTTAACAAGCAGGTTTTTCTTTACTCAATAAAACTATCTCCCGATCTGGTACTTCCAGCCATTTCAGTGAATAAGCCAAACATTTACTGTAGCAGTTTGGGAGGAGCTTCCTCAAAACCATGGTTTTTCATGATTTTCCATCGGATTTTACAGTTTTTCTGTAGCATCTGATACCAATTGCTGCTGAGACAAGATTTCAGAGCAGCTGAATAGCAATCTGATGCAGTGTAACATTTTCTCTTCTTGTGATGATAATGGTAATTTCTATTGTCTCTTGAAAGCTAAATAGTATAGAGAATAAACTTGAGTAGGGAGTAACTCCACAGAAGGTACTCAAAAGATTGGGATCATTTATATGATAGTAAATGAAAAGGTTATGAAGAAATATATACAGAGTTAATGTTAGGTAAGTGTGTGCTCCTGTTCATCATTTGTTTCAACAGGAGAAAGTCAGTGAAAATACAGATTTAGTATTTTGTGCAACAATATGTGCTGAACAAGGTGTGATATGAGCACATCACTGAAGCCAAGAGCTTTGTAGAAATACAGAAAAAAATAGTTTGCGTGGTAAAATAGGAATTTAAGTAAAGATTTTTGATTTAAAGAAAAACTATCATGCTTCAAGCAAAAATTGACCTCACTGGTGAGGCTTAGGAAGAAACTTCCCAATAGGTACGTTATGCTTGTTTGTTTTAGAAGGTTGTTTGACTTCGTTTAATTTTCTCAGTATCTCATAGTGTCTATTATTAGAGAGAAAATTCCCAACTAAGACAGACCAGCAGTTTAGTTGAACTTGGGCATTTCCATTTTTCTATTCTTAGCTAAACTAATTTTCTGCTGGTACTGTGTGTAACTCAATTCAATGCTAAAATGTTTTTAAAAGTAGTGGCATGTCCTTGAGCCAGGTCATTGACCTGAATTTCAAACTGTAGTTCATGTTGCATTGAGTCAGTACCTTGCGTCCAGATTGAACGGCCAGTCCTCCAGGGCAGACGACAAGACCAGTCTAAGACAATCAGCAAAACCTTAGGCTGAATACTAAGATACAGCTGCCGCTAACGATAGTGAGACGAGGCATACATATGTAGCAGTAGAGTACACAAGTGATCAGTTCTGCATACCCTATTTTCAGTTAGTGACGCCAGGGCAACTGACTGTTTTACTGTAATTTTATAGCACCCTTTAAAGACAACGCACCTATGCTATCGTTTTGGGCTGCTTTGTGGGCTGTTACATAGTTCTGTAACACTATTTGGCCATTTGTATGAATAGCCCAGGGGTTTCTGATGCTGTCCTGTTCCCATACTTTCAGGGCCCCTGCAATGTTACAGCCTTGGCTGCCCCTGCTAGACTGCTTACGTTTACACACAGACTTCTTCTAAAGCTACTCACAGTTCACTCTACAGAACAATGAAATTTAAAAGTATGCATATGTGTGTCCGTATGCATATGAATATGATAATTTCTTAGCTCCTTGCTATTAATCCAATTATGGCAATGTTATTGGTATGGGTTAGAATTTAATTCTTTTTGGCTTATAGTCAGTATTTTTATGGAAGTTGTTACAATACTATGTTATGCAGACGTAGTGGTAATGAGTCAGGAATTGGCACACTGTCCTCTGAGTCAGGATATTAGGGGGCATTGTGTACCAGAGGTACTTTCTTTTGGCTTAGCCGCAGATCTGACCATCTGTGGTCATAAAAGATCCTGGGAATATTTTTGTAATAACCCAGTTTAGTGACCAAATTTGATTATGAGTAATGGCATTTGAATGAACTTTCCCAAATCATTACTATTACTTCTTTTATAAAATATGCTTTGTCACGTTGTCATGTTGTCCATTTTATATATGTAATTTTATGCATTTTAATCTGCTATTAATCATATCAAGGGTCCAAACAAAACTATTGTTGCAGATAGTTTGCAAAGCTGTGGAACGCTCAGATCCCTTGTGAATATTGATCGTTATAACTATGCCTGCATGCATCGGCAGTTCAGACGCTGCCTTGAGATGACCAAAGGTTATTGTCTGCAAACAACAGATGCATGACTTCTTCTGCCCCCTGTTATACCTCTTGGGCATGAACGTCACTAATCACACTGTTCTTCCAAATTTAAAAGCCTACCAGCAATCTAAACAAACAATGAGAAGTTCAGTCATCCACTGGGATCTTATCAATGTTATAAAGCATGCTGAATACATATTAAAATAAAGGGCCTGTTGTGTCCTTAGGAAATAGGTAACTGCCCTTAAGGAGCCCTGTCAGCTCCTCCGCTTAGTGATGGAGCTCAGAGAGGAGGTGAGCAGGTTGAGAACTATCAGGCAGCGCAAGAGGGAAATAGACGCTTGGAGTCATACCCTGCCTCCCATGAGGGAAACCCAGCAGGCAGACAGAGCCCCTGCTACAGAGAGCTCCCTGTCCTCTCTCTGACTGACTGAACGTGGTGACGTGGAGAACAGGGGGCAATGGCAAGATACTCCTGCCCGGCGCAACAGGCGCTGCAGGCATGTCTGCCCAGTGACTACCCGACCTTCCCAGGTGCCATTGCAGAACAGGTATAGTGCCCTGCAAGAGGAACTGGACAAGGATGAGGATGATAGTCCTTCCAGCTTGGAGGTGTTGTCGAGGCCTAGTCGGACCACCCTCTGCATCAAAACCACCTCAATAATAAAAAATAAAAGACGGGTCACTGTCATAGGTGACTCGTTTCTGAAAGGAATGGAAGGCCCGATATGTAGACCAGACCCGCTATATAGGGAAGTCTGCTGCCTCCCTGGGGCCCAGGCTAACAATGTAAAGAAGAAACTTCTGTCCCTAGTATGGCCCTCAGATTATTATGCCCTTCTGGTCTTCCAGTTAGGCAGTGATGAAGTAGGGAGGAGAAGTCCAAGGGCAATGTAGAGAGATTTCAGGGCCTTGGGATGACTGGTCAAGGGATCAGGAGCACAAGTCGTGTTCTCCTGTATCCCTCCAGTTCTGGGGAACGATGAGGGTGTAAACAGGAAGAGCCAGCAGATCAATGCCTGGCTCCAAGACTGGTGCTGCCAGCAGGACTTTGGGTTCTTTGACCATGGTTGGATTTACAAGACAGCAGGCCTGTTGGTAACAGATGGGAAAAGCCTGTCTTGCAGGGGGAAAAGGGTTCTAGGGCAAGAGTTAGCAGGGCTCATTGAGAGGGCTTTAAACTAGATTCGAAGGGGGACAGGGACGTAACTAGGCTCGCTGGAGAGGCGCCTGTGTGCAGTAGCCCAGCACTTGTGGGGCAGCGTGCTAGTATTTTTGAGAATCAGAAGGCCTACTACCCCTCAAGGGTAAAAACTACACGCTCAGCTACCTCTCTGAAATGCTTATACACCAATGCATGCAGCATGGGGAACAAACAAGAAGAACTGCAGATCTGTGTGTGGTTACAGGGCCATGATCTCATCGCAATTACTGAGACATGGTGGGATAGGTCACATAACTGGAATGCTGTCATGGATGGCTGTGTCCTCTTTAGGAAAGATAGGCCAGCAAGGTGAGGTGGTGGAGTTGCTCTTTATGTGAGAGAGCAACTGGAATGCGTTGAGCTCTCCCTGGGGGCAGATGAAGAGAGAGTCAAGAGCTTGTGGGTAAGGATCAAGGGGCAGGCTAACATGAGGGACACTGTTGTGGGGGTTTATTACAGGCCACCTGATCAGGATGCAGAAGTTGATGAGGCCTTCTACAGGCAGCTGAGAGCCGCCTCACAATCACAGGCCTTGGTTCTCCTGGGGGACTTCAATCATCCTGATACCTGCTGGGAAGGCTACGCAGCTAGGCAGGTACAGTCCAGGAGGTTCCTCCAGTGTCTTGATGATAACTTTCTGACTCAGGTGGTGGAGGAGCTGACAAGGAGAGGTGTACTACTGGACCTAGTACTGACCAACAAAGAGGGACTGGTGGAGGACATTAAGATTGGGCGCAGCCTCGGCTGTAGTGATCATGAGAAGATCGAGTTCAGGATTATGTGCAGTAGGCATAAAACGACAAGTAGGGTTGCAACCTTGGACTTCAGGAGGGCTAACTTTGATCTCTTCAAGAAACTGCTTGGAAATATCCCATGGGTTAGGACTGTAGAGGGTAGAGGGGCTCAAGAGAGCTGGTTGACATTCAAATATCACTTCCTCCAAGCTCAGGATCGGTGCATCCCTAAGAGCAAGAAATCAGGCAAGAGAAGCAGGAGACCTGCATGGTTGAGCAGGGAGCTTCTGAAAAAGCTCAAGTGAAAGAAGGAAATTTACACTAAGTGGAAGAAGGGACTGACCACTTGGGAAGATTACAAGAATACTGCCAGAGTATGCAGGGATGAAACGAGGAAAGCCAAGGCGTCCTTGGAATTATATCTGGCAAGGGATGTCAAGGTCAGCAGGAAGGGTTTCTTCAAGTACATTGGAGGCAAAAGGAAAACCAGAGAAAATGTGGGCCTGCTGTTGAATGAGACAGGGGCGATGGTGACAGATGATGCAGAGAAGGCGGAATTACTTGAATGCCGCCTTTGCTTCAGTCTTTGCTGCTCAGGCCAGCCCTCAGTAGTCCCAGACTTTACAGGTAACAGAGAAAGTCTGGAGGAAGGGGGACTTTCCCTTGGTTGAGGAGGATCAAGTTAGAGACCAGTTAAGTAAACTGGACATCCACAAGTCCATGGGTCCTGATGGGATGCACCTGCGAGTGCTGAGGGAGCTGGCAGAAGTCATTGCTGGGCCGCTCTCCATCATCTGTGAAAGGTCCTGGAGAACAGGCAAGGTGCCTGAGGACTGGAGGAAAGCCAGCGTCACTGCAGTCTTCAAAAAGGGCAAGAAGGAAGACCCAGGAAACTCCAGGCCAGTCAGCCTCACCTCCATCCCTGGAAAGATGATGGAGCTCATTCTAGGCGTCATCTCAAAGCATCTGGAGGAAAAGAATGTTATCAGAAGTAGCCAACATGGATTCACCAAGGGGAAGTCATGTCTGACTAATCTGATAGCCTTCTACAATGGTGTGACTGGACGGATAGATGAGGGGAGGGCAGTGGATATTGTCTACCTTGACTTCAGCAAGGCTTTTGACACTGTGTCCCACAGCATCCTCATAGGCAAGCTTAGGAAGTGTGGGTTAGATGAATGGATGGTGGGGTGGATTGAAAGCTGGCTGGCATAGAGAGCTCAGAGGGTTGTGATTAGCGGCACAAAGTCTAGTTGGAGATCTGTGACAAGTGGTGTTCCCCAGGGGTCAGTACTGAGTCCAGTCCTGTTCAACATATTCATCAATGACCTGGATGAAGGGGTAGAGGGTACCATCAGCAAGTTTGCTGATGACACAAAACTGGGAGGGGTGGCTGACGCACTGGAAGGCTGTGCTGCCATTCAGCGTGACCTGGACAGGCTGGAGAGTTGGGCAGAGAGAAACCTCATGAAGTTCAATAAAGGCGAGTGTAGGGTACTGCACCTGGGGAGGAATAACCCCATGCACCAGTACAGCTTAGGGGCTGACCTGCTGGAAAGCAGCTCTGTGGAAAGGGACCTGGGAGTCCTGGTGGACAACAGGATGACCACGAGCCAGCAATGTGCCCTTGTGGCCAAGAAGGCCAATGGCATCCTGGGGTGCATCAAGAGGTGTGTGGCAAGCAGGTCAAGGGAGGTTATCTTCCCCCTCTACTCCGCCCTGGTGAGGGAGGCCACATCTGGAGTCCTGTGTCCAGTTCTGGGCTCCCCAGCTCAAGAAGGACAGGGAACTGCTGGAGAGGGTACAGCAGAGGGCTACAAAGATGATTAGGGGGCTGGAACATCTTTCTTCTGAGGAAAGGCTGAGGGACTTGGGTCTTTTTAGTCTGGAGAAGAGAAGACTGAGGAGGGATCTCATCAATGCTTATAAATAGTTAAAGGGAGGGTGCCAGGAGGATGGGACCAGTCTTTTTTCAGTAGTGCTCAGTGACACGACAAGAGGTAGTGGACACAAACTTGACTGTAGGATGTTCCATCTGAACATGAGGAGGAACTTCTTTCCTTTGAGGGTGGTAGAGCACTGGAACAGGCTGCCCAGAGAAGTGGTGGAGTCTCCAACTCTGGAAACATTCCAAACCCACCTGGACGCCGTCCTGTGCCACCTGCTCTAGGTGTCCCTGCCCTGGCAGGGGGGTTGGACTAGATGATCTCTGGAGGTCCCTTCCAACCCCTGTGATTCTGTGATTCTGTGATTCTGTGATTTCTGTTCGAATTCAAGATAAATTTAAAGGTGTTTGACTAGTTGATCAAAATTTGATTTGATTTCAGTACACTGGAGGAACTATGTTGTTAATTCCTATATTTATTTCCTTTGAAAACTCTTGCTGGATATTTGTAATTCACATACAGCTGATTCGTACTTCTTTTTCTTGTATTACAGCTTAGAACAATACAAATATATCTACTTAATTTTGTAACTCTAC